>QKMX01362201.1:35450-49835 GCA_003401595.1 Venustaconcha ellipsiformis | reverse complement strand
CACACACACACACACCGTCGGACGTGAAACACAACTAAAGGCTGTTTGTGTAAGGATGAAGTAAAATTCACCGCCCAATCAGCCCTGTTACATCCCAAGCGAGTATGTAGACAATCATTGACTGTATTAAGAAGTGAAAGATTTCGACTGTTATTCAGCAATACACTTGTTCGCATAACAAGTGATTGGACAAATAAGGTCGCTAGAGACAAAAAATGTAATGGCGTATATTACGTGCTTTTAAGTGAAAGCAGCGTCAAACCCAAAGAACGTACAATTGCAGGAGACTTAAATACACCCCTCCTCCTCCAGAATATATTTAATTAGTGCGAGGGTTGTACATGTGAAGAAAATGGCATGGTTGGAAGTGCATACGCATGTTGTAGTCGAACATGGTCAGTCCGTTTAGTAATTATCCTCCACGTGAGAGTGTGCAGTCATTGACGCTTAGGTTCAACAATATGGAGCTAACATATTATATGTGTGCAAAGGCATATCGGAAATGGAAGATAATCTTTCATAGTTCGTAAAGCTTGTAACAACATTAGCAATATTAATACACTTTATTGTAAAATTCATTATAAAACAACAATATGGAAAAGAAGGCAATCAGTAGGCAGAAGACATCGTAGAGTAAATCCGTGTTTAAATATCCAGCTCGCAAACTGGTCAATCCACCGATTATGCTGTGTCTGGTTGGTGTGTGGCTGTGTTTAATACATTTCCGGTAATAGTGGTCGATATATGTGACATGCTGTCGCTGATGCAAATCATGACAGTGGTCAGTGGATAATGGACGTGCATGTACGTATGATGTATCTTCATTGCACACGCGTATGTATTTTGTCACATCGACGGACAATCTCAAAGACATGTTTAACAATCGTGGGCGTTGACAGTGGACCTTTATCAGTGGTCAGTGAACTGCGTGGTTGTGTGTACTTATACTTGTCACATCGACAGACAATCTGAGATGTGAGTAGAATGATAATAGCGACTTTGGTGGTGGCTGATCTAGGTTGTAGTGTTCTACCTCACATGACAACCCTCTTGAATCAGCGTCTTTTGATAGCTTTAACATGTGCGCGTGTGATGTGAGGACAAAGTCAAGGTGGATGAAGGCGTTGACGTAGATCAGTAACAAAAATACAAAACCGTATTATCATACTACTTATGTAATTATCAGCCTCTGCAAAAATATGCATTTCATCTGTCACAATCAGCTGCTTTCTAAGAGAGCAGTGTCTGCATCATTGGTATACTAAATTTGTAAGGTCTATCTCGATTGCTTATTTTCAAGTACCACAATTATATATTTTATCAAATTGAATTAATGTAGTTGTAAGATTTCAATAGCACTTGTGTTTCAGTAGAAAGTAAAGTGTTCTTTTTTTAGTAATAAAGTATATGACTATAGGTTGTTTTTTGTTTTATGCTGTAGTTGAGATAGTAGTGTTTCGGTAGCAAAGTTTAGAAGCATGAGCGTGGGTGCACTGGAGTAGATAAGCAGCAATAGGAGTCACATCATACACATTTTAAGACATTGTCATTATTAAAACTTGGTTCTCACGGCTATTTTGCAGCAGGCTCAATACAGTGTAAGCCATGCCATTAAGAACCCCATTGACAGCTATATATCTAGTCTCCAATGATACAACTGTTTCAGTTAATCTACAATTTGTGATAACAGTATCCTAGTGTACATTCGAGTCGATAAATATTTGACACTTAAATATCAGATTTTATCAGTTTTTATTTTAATTGTGTTTGAGCAATAGCCAGAAGATCGCACAACTTCCGGAACGTGCTTATTTATTTACTGATTCATCTGTATGTGATTTTTGTGCCTGTTTTTCAATAGCCATTAAGAACCCCACTTACAGCCATACTTTGGAGTAAGTATGTTTTATGTCTCTACTAACATAACTGCATCCGTTAATCGGCAACTTGTGGTAAGAGATGCTTTTCAACCCACGTCCACCCTGGTAAAAAGCCATCACAATCGTTTTAATGTTGTAACAAAATTTCTCCAATTTACTTTTAAACAGCCATATCAAGTAGGCAAGGCAAGAAAACAGGCCGCTATAGTAGACCCAGCAACTTAAGGCTCAGCCCTTACTTTACAGAAGAGATCAGAGAAACAATAAGAACCTCATTCACGAAGGTACACTAAGGTGGGTAACCCAAGTGCTTTTCTTAAGGACACGCATTGCAACCAATCTGGGCTGGCCTGGGTGGGTATCGAACTCGCGACCCTCGGATTAGGACTTCGACTCTCTACCAGATGAGCTACCATGGCTTCCTCCAGATGGAGGACATTCTACAAAAATAAAAGGGTATAGCATAGTAATTCAGTGCAATCGCTTCTTCACTGGCATCATCCAGAATAAGGGATCCGCACCTTCACTAACATTGTCCAGGCCATGAGATGAAAGTCAGAAATGACATTCCCTCAGATACTTTTCATCCCAAAGGGTTCGGTTTAACTTCGTGAAATTGTATCAGCAATATCATCAGCTTTCTTACCAAGTGTTTTAGCAGCTTAATAAGAAAGTGGAGTACACTGCTTCCACTGGATTTGCAGGAGTACAATTTTACTTAAACTTTGTCCATGCACGCATGGGCTATTTTTAAACCATAGCTTAAAATTTCGCATGGCTCGAAACTGTTTCATGCCCTTTACTGGACCAGATGCAGGACAGAGTAAGAGGAAGTAATTTCTTCTTCGTTTTACCTGCTCTAGTGGCTCGTGATTAGATGATGTATTCAGAGAAACCAACATATTTGATAGAAGTACTTGCTTAATCAATCACCCTCCCAATCTCACATTTACATCCCTGAAATACCTGCACATAAGCTCCATTGACTTATAATTAATGGATTTGGCACAAATTGATTTATCCAACAGTGCCCATTGTAATCTTGATGTCTGTCTTGGCAAGCAGACAATCTTTTAACAACTTTATTGCCAGAACAAGCCAAACATAGGTCCGGATTTTTGAGGTAGTAAATATATATTCCTAAAGTAATATAAGGTAGATATTATGAAAACATTTGTTTGTTTGTTTTTTCACTTTAAAAGCTGATTTTTGGAACTAGTGATGAATTACTAGCGATTAGCCCAATGATGAATATTTACTTTTGACTATTCAAAATCATTCAATTTCTAAATGCATCATTTACGCTTTCATTTCTGGAACAAAGTTCATGATGCATTCTAAATACTCTGAGATACAAATATCTTACATGCTGGCATTTCAACAAAAACATGTTTTGTCCTCGGAGCATACATTTTGGTGGGAATGTGATGTACATGATTTGACCCAGTAGGCAATATGGTGGGGAATAGCTACTGCCATGTCCATCTGTCTGTCAACATTTTTTTGATACAGGAGGATAACTCCTATATCGTTCAACCTTTTTAAACCAAACTTAGTACACATCAAGAAAATTTCACTGAAGCACTTTTGAAACTTAGAATTTTCTGTATTCAATATTTATTTGTTACCGTAGAAAAATGGGTTGCATGAAATCTATTATGATCTAAAACAGAAACAAAATGGTCCTTAAAATACTAAGCTGTGACAGTGACAATGAGATCAAGATCTCGAATGCAATGCAACACATCTTCTTGTAACAACATACAAGTATAAGCTTTATATACTGGTCTTAAACAGTTAAGTTTGGCAGACGAAAGAACTGGTCTTAAACAGTTAAGTTTGGCAGCAGAAGGACAAATGTCATTGAAATTAACATGATCTTGCACTTGATTGGCTAACTCTGTTACCACTCGGGAAGCCATATTCTGTTCTATTTGTTTAAAACTTGAAACAATGTTTGTATTGTTAAGATCTCGGATTAGTTCTATAATGAGCTTAATATATACGTATGAATTAGGTGAGCCAGTATCTGACTGGCCGAGCATGTTTTATGACTTTACCTAAGAGTGTAACAGAAACAAATTAAATATAAATGTTTAAATCTTGACACTAACAATGATAATGCTGCTGGAAAATTGATTCTTATATCTCTCCTATGCTTTGCAGAAAATAGAAAAGAGATTTAAAACCTTTGAAACTAATATTGTGACCACAGAATATAAATGACTTCGGTATGACCCTGTACTCAGATGTGTGCGAGGAAGCAACCTGTTTATAAAAATAATGTTTCTCCTATACTATTTTGCACAGCAAGATATAATTGTTTATACACATGCCATTCGCGGGAGAACCCCGTGGGATTCCTCACACAATTGTTTCACCATCAAAAATTTCTCAGGCGAATATAACGAAAGTGGCAAAGTCTTGTCTAGGGCCAGGTTGTGCTTTTATGAATTGGGAGTGGTTACCGTCTCTGCAGTTACCAATAATTCAACCAGATTCAACTCTCTCCTTAGGAAATAAAAGCAATATAATTCAGACTGGTATGTCAGGAATTTATACACTACGTTCAAAGACAGGGTAATGTAAATCGCTTGTATTTCGTGAGTTTAAATGTTCATCAGTGTGATATATCTTATGAGAGTTAAGATAACACTGATTTTAAAAAAAAACCCTCTTCAGCCAAGTAGCCAGCTCTTGTATTCCTTGTATTCCTACTTTCAGTGGTAATAATTTTCAGTTGATGCAGATATTGTCCGTGTATTTCATGTAACAGGCACAACGATCAAGGAAAGGGAAACGAAGAGTTTTCTTGGTTGACTAGCGACAGTAAGCTATTCTTAGGATGGAATCAGGTTGTGTCCTTAGAACCATTAGAACAGAACCCCATTTAGATCCGATCTACAGATATCGTATGTAGATCAATTACTTTGTATGCCGAAGTTAGTAATCAAAACTTCAAGTCACGCATGATATTTGCTTCAGGGAAGGGTAAAGACGAGTGCTCAAACTTGGGATAATTCTGTTGATGTCAAAACCAGGAAAGGATTCCAATGAGAATCAGTGTGAGTGATGGTGGTATGAATATGTCAGAATTGGACCTCAAGTCGAAGATTACTTTGTTGTGGTAAAACTCGCCTCTTCCACGAAGTCTGAACTTATTTGAGGTCGTGGAACCGTTGCCGTTGATTGTGATTAGGGCTAACCGCTTGTCTTCAAGAGAAAGAGTAAGAAGTTTATTTTCGGGGAATGGGTACTGAGAGTAGTGCGATGTCATATATGTGACACCAGTCGTTGAAAATACAAGACTCCCCATTGTATGTCCTCAAAGTGGATTATATTCAGCTGTTGTGATCTTCTCTACAATTCAAGTTCCAGACTTGAAAGGAGTTAGTAGTTAAGGAGAGGTTCTCTAGCCTTGGAAGATATCGACTGCTTGGACAGATTTTAGGTCAAGGTCAATAGTTTTGTTACGTCTGTTGCTAAAATATGCAGATCGTTGATGCAGGATGTTTCATCTTTGGGGAAGGAGCAATAGGAGCTATTGCAGTCAGTGTCCCACCCATCTCAATTATCTTCATAATCAAAACTGAATGACGAAAGGTGTGTACCCACTTTACCTCCCATGCTGATTAAAAGAGCATGTACGACCTATGGTTCTGAGGTCAGGGAATAAATATCAGCATGAGACATAAATCTGTATGATGCAGTCGCCCTTTCTTTATTATAAGCCGGGCAGGACACTGAACTGGCCAGTAATTTGAATATTACCTTATATTGAGAGTAACCATGAAGTTCATCCACTACCGTAAAGGCAAAGGTCTGCTGATTGTTCCGTTTGCAGTATTTGTCACTATCAGGACCGTGTTTCCATGACTTATTCTGTCCACGTTTGGAAGCTATTGAGAATGAAATATGAAAAGACTTCTCTTAAAGAATCCGTACACCACAGACCATCACAGATGTAGTAGAAAAGCTGCATTATAACAGGTCCACCCCCGCTGGGAGTAGGTTGCAGAGCATTAAAAAACCTCCTCGCCCAAAACATAATATATATTGATTTCTTCTAAGCACGAGCTATAATTTGATGCGTGTGGGAGAAATACACCAAGTCTATATGTGTGTTCAGAGTTCTATATCTCGATGGACAAAATGCTGAAAAAGGGAGGTCACATCTTCTCTACAATGATCATCCATCCTGAACTGCAAATAAAGGTTGTTCATGTCATGAACTAAAAACCATAGATAATGAATGCTTTGTAATGTGTCGTCTGGGAGAGTGCGCCTTTTCTGTGGAGGACGTACAGAATTGGGATATGACGTGGTGTAACGTTTTCTTGGACGTGCAACTTCAACCTCTTGGCTTATACTTTCTCCGATGTATGAACGATTTTTTTGATGTGTTTGAATGGAGTCGACAAGTTGATACCTGTTAGAAGTTCCGTATCTAGATGAGCCAAACTTTTTACAAGGGACAAGGTCCAACTTCTCTACGCTAATTATTCACCATACAGTGAGGGAAGCAAGGTTGTTCATGCCGTGAACCTGAACTGAAACCAAACTTACCGAATGTTTGTTTGTTGCATTATTTTCTGATTTGAGGTGGGGATATGTCGTGCATGAACGTCGCCGTCACTTAAGTCTTAATAAAGGCTCAAAGGCTTATGCTGGGACTAGATAAATCGGTACATATAAGTACGCGTTGGGAATGTCAAGACTTATCATGTACCAGTCGCGTCTCAATCGCAGGTCCCAGCTGCCGTTTGACTTCGTAAACAAACATGTACTGGGCCCTGCCTGTGTGTTTTTTTTTTAAAAAATATTTATCGTTTACAAGCAGAAAGAAAGTTTATTACGTAAATACACTTCCGGTCTTGGGATTGCTTGGGAGTTCTTTCATGGAGGACAACGAAAGTGTTGGGATATCGAAATCCGGCGACTTTCCGACACGGTTTCGATCGTCCGTCAATTTGAAGCAATGGTTGGTACAAATCTGAAAGGGCATGGATGACGGTGTAACAATAACGATTGACAGAAGCCATGGGGAAGAAGAAACCGTGTTCCTCTCTTTTGCTTCCCTGCGACATTAAGACCATATGACCTGTCGCTGCTGAGAAATGCCATTGCCAGTTGTCTTGCCACAATCGCTACTTCTCTTGTACATTCCCTCGCTGGCTTGTGTGGAGATTGATGATTGTGCTTAAGATAAAGGGCAGCTCTCCTGTCTTACTCTATCACCTGTTTGATGCCCTAATTCGTGAAGAATCGTAAGGGAGGGAGCACATAGAAAAAGTAATTATCGTTAGCAGCCTTTTTGGCTGAATGGAAAGATCGTCAGATGCGTGAAGTCAATAAAGAAGTGGACAACGTTCCTGGCAACTCTGACGTGACGTTTAAGACATGTCTGTGCACTTTATCAACATCTCGATGAGGTACGTGTGGAGCAAATATCTCTGTATATCTACTTTTACCAAATGGGGTGAGCAAGTTGTATGAAACAGACTACAATAAAGCTCTTGCATTACTTTGATGGCGAATGGTCCAAAAGACGCCAGGTAATCTCTTATATTACAATTATAGCATGATCCTTAATGATGAAATGTTTTCATCATCATCTATTTTTTTTGGCAGAATGGATGGAACATGGATGATGACATTCTAACGGAGACAAAATCTTTAAGGTTGGATATATGCCATCAGTAGGGATTGCATAATAAAAACCCTGTCCTGTGCGACTTCACAAGTAATGCTGCTTAACAATGAATTTCATGGGACTGGTCAGTCCAGTCTGAGATAACTGATTGCTGACAACTGCAAATGTACCTAACTCATTCGTGCGGCTTTACTGTTTTGGTTGACAGTTGGAACGGCTTACCTTAGGCAAGCAGTTGTATGCTTGGTATTGCTGGTCAACTATGTGGTTTATTTGAACAGATGGCTGTTTACATTTGTGTGTCAAGTAGCGATTTTATATCTTTCCTCCATAACCTTAAATCTTTTAGACTTCTTGCACTTGGTTGTCATCAAAAAGTGCATACATTTGATTTGTTTTATATATAGTTAACCAAGATATAAAAATTAATTAGAAGTGGAAAAGTTGATAAGTACAGCAAAGATTAATTCACTTGATTTTGCAAGAATGTATGGATCATATCAAATATCTTGCAATAATGTACAAATGAAAAGTAAATCTGGATGATTAAATTCATTATAAATTTATAGAATTTAACTTTACTGTTTGGAGTACATCTTAGCAAATGGCAGCCAAAGTAAAATTGGTTTAAACAAAATGTGCCTGTAGCCAGCCATTGGGTTCAAAGGGAGTTAACATGAATTACTTCCCTTTGCATTGACATTCCAACGCATGTATGTATGTATGTATGTATGTATGTGTGTATACATATATACATACATACATACACACACACACAAACGTGTGTGTGCACTTTGGAGGTAGCAAAGAAAGTTGTTGTAATCAGGTAATGTATTTGCTGCAGAAATATACTTTAAACATAAAACTTAATCAAATGACCACAAAACTTAGGAAATGGTGACCTACTTTTTGTACTAAAGATGATGTTGTATTCACCAAAATGCATCTCCATACCAAGCTGTATGTCTCTGTGACCAATAATCCCTGAGAAACAGACCAATGCAAAACTTAACCAAAGTCACTTAAGTGTGCAATGTCATAATAGCCTGCTTTTGATAACTGGTGTTCTACATAACAAAATAGGCCTTTTTGAAGAGTTGCATTACTTTGTGGCTGATAATGCCAGAGAAAGCTACCTAAATAAAAATCTTGACAAAAAGCCACAAAAATATGAAATTTCGACCAAAATGCCTTTCTTTGGTGTAATGGTGTTGTTCTCACCAAGTCACATATACATACCATGCTGCATGAACTTGGGCTAAAAATGCTGGATTATACACCCCTTCCACATTCATGTTTTTAAGCAGTGAATGGCAGACTGACCATGTCTACGATCAGATCTTGATGTTTTTAAAACTTAATATATCATACTACTACCCAATTATAATAAATCAAAACATTTGGTGCAATGCATTAAGGTCAATCATCAATTTCATATTGAAGCAATGCAATGCCAAAATCAAATGTATCTGATTTCTAATTCAACAGTGGTGGCAAAGAGCACACTGCTAAGTTTTCTAATATTGCATTTCTTGTATCTTATGACATGTGAATTAGTCTTTAGTTAAAGAAGCAGACAATACATTCTCTAATAGTGTGTTTATTGAAAACTGTGTTACATTAGCAAATAAAGCACATCAGAAAAAAAGCTGAAATTATTAACCATGGGCAGAAAAATGGGATTTGCAGTCAAGAAAAGCTATAACATTCATTTAGTTGTTACTAGGCATGTCAAAAGTCTGTTTGCAACCATGCTGGCTTTATCTAATGACTTTACTCTTACACACTGAAATCCAATGACATCATCTGACATCTGTTTGACCAACTTTTCGAGAATAATTTTTGCAAAAAATCACAACAGTATTCTCCACAGAATAATAGCAAAATTCCATATCAGTACTAAAAAAATGTAATCACTTGAATTTTGATATGTTTGTCCCTCATTTTAAAGCTTGTAATGTTTTGTTTCCATATGCAAAACATACATAATAAGCTAAAAAAAATTTTGCATTTGCCAATGGTTTCAATTATACATGGAGATACAGAGTACAAACATTCCTTCAGTAAGCATAATTAAAAACAGATGAGGATGCAAAATGACTAATATTAGCTTGTCAAAACATTAGCACTGTCATATTTACAGATATTTAAGTGTTGAATTAATTCAAGCAAATAGTCATAAGGAAAATGTCATATAAAAATGTTGGTGCAAATTTATCTTAGTAGTGCTAATTTGGACATTTTTATGTCTACAAGGTCTCTTTATGGTTACCAGATTTGTGGTTCATCCCTGGATAGATTACAATAGCTCAACAGGCAAATTACACCTGCATGCCTAACTAACTTCTACATGTATGGGGTAGTCTGGTAAGTTTTTCTTTGCAATGACTTAAGATTTCCTTTCATTTCATCTTTTTGAAAGAAGCACAAGTATATGCTTGATAACAATGCAATGTTATGGTCAAGTAAAGCAAAGCAAAACCAAATGGTTTGCCACATTCCTCAAGAAAGTTTAAAACATTTAAAAGATTAATTTTATATTTTTTCACTCTCTAAAGTGGTCATATATAAGAGAGATAACTCTGTCTACATTCTTACCAAATTTCTTCTCTAGATAATGCGACAACTACATGCACCTAAAATTTCATTGAGAAGCTTTTAAGACAGCACTGGGGATACTGTCCACTAATCCATCTGTCTACTCCTAACCCGATGGGTGGAAATTTACTTGGTAAACAGGTTATCCATGAGATGATCATCTGTCAGAGGGATATAACTTTTTATACCCCTTTCCTGTGGTCCTTAGGAGATGAAAGGTACAAATTTTCAAAAATTTAAATAACAGTAACATTTTTAAATATTATTTTGGCTAACCTTTGTGCATGCATTTACAGAAGGGTGGTAACATTTAATGGGTTTTGGATTATGGATCATGATTAGGATCCCTTGCTTCAAGTGTTTCATATTATTAGTACTAATATTACTAAAGACACAGCTTGTCAATGTTTTCATGGTGACATGTCTCAACAATTAAATATCATTTGGGCATTATATTAAATCAAACTTTATAGCATAAACTGTCAGAAAAATATATACGCTGAAGATATATTATACTATGATATGATGGCACAACAGTGTTAAAAATTAATAACAACAGCAATTCTTTTATTACAGAGACTGATTATAATGTAAACATAAATCTTAGTTGCAAACATCAACTGCATTTTCAGAACCTTCATGCCAAGTTAGCCAAATGCTGTCAACACATGCATTTTTGAATCCTGCATAATACATTGTTAAATACATGCCAGCTGATGGTTTTACTTTCTGGATCATTCAATGTTTTGTGTAGACAAATATTTACATCTGTATGGACTTGTATTTGCCATTAAATTTTACACACCAATTGTGGACAGGAACATTAAATCAAAGTAGTCAGGTTACAAAATGATAGGCATAACTGAGATTTGTATTCTTGGATCAGTCAAAACATTAACAACAGTACAATAAAACAGCACAAAATGTTTTGTATAATATTTAGTCTAATAAGATATGCTCATTCAAAGTGACTTAATGATAATCTGAAAGAACTAAACTGGTAAATCTGATCAAAATATATTTATTTATACAACATTCAACCAGATCTATTCAGTCATGTGGAGACAAAACAAATAGTGAAGATACAAAAGTGTACTATGTGACATATCATAAAATTATTTGACAAAAGATGGATACTAGTCAAACAATCATTTTTCTATGAAAAACTTAATAAAAAATAAATATTCTAATGGTCTTTTTTTCTGTTATGGTACAAAGTGTTGTAAAATTAAAAGCAACAAAACATCTTAATTTCTTTTCAATTAGCTATTGCTTTTTTGTTAATTCACATATTTTGAAAATATACCATCTGCTATTATTGACACATATTATTATCTACAAAAATACCTTCTGTTGTTATTGACACCTTATACCATACCATATGACAACTATTAAAGTTTGCAATCTGTGGAGAGAGATAGAAATCAATGTTCATGCTTAAGTAAGTAAAAATACAGAGCTGTGCATAAGTTTATAAAATTAAGATTATTTTATATGGCCAACAATCATTTTACATGTAAAGATTTTTCAAATTCATTGAATTTAAAGACACACTTAAATCTTATTTAAAGAAAATATCATTAAAAATACATGGCATTTAAATATGAATTTCCAACACCACAACAACTTTATTTAAACTGAAGCTGCAGTCTATCAACAATTTCCAACAATGGAATTCTAAATATTCCTGAGTTTTATGAGATGAGTGTGCAAAAAACATCAGACTGTAAATATTTCAATCATAAAGCATTAGCATATAAAAAAGACAAGAATGCATGTAATGAAAAGATCACGTGTACAAGAAAAGTTTTATAGTCTGATATCTATCATCAGGCATCTTAGAAACTCTATATTGCACTCCTACAAACTGGAGTGAAATTCTATGCAAACACAGTACTAATATGATTGTAGGGTCAAAGGTTATTTGGAAATGTCTATTTCAATATTTTCAAATTTAAGTATGCTTACTTTCTACAAGGTTTCTTCATCAGATTTAGACATCTATTTTTAGATCCTAGCAATGGGGGAAAATGCTCCAGCTTTGTTAAGTATCAATGATCTCATCAACAACATCACAATTACAATACATTCAGGTTTCCACACAGATGTGATCTTTTTCCAAATCATTTCCATGTAAAATGTCAGATTTTCCATTACTAAATTCTTTAATGTTTATGAAGAAAAGGCAGGAAAGATGGACATGTACATAGGAAACAATCAAAATACTGATAAATATGATAAAAAAAATAACCATATAATCAGTTTTTGAAAAAACTTAATCCTCCTAACCATAGAGTGATCCAATCCACATACTCTGACACTAGAGATTGAAAAGTAAGTAAAGGATGATTTTCATTTTCTGTCCATTTTCAATGAATTTTCCATGACTTCCATTGACATAATTTTTTTTCAAAAACTTTTCCATTACCTAACATGACAAAATTTATTTCCAGGATTTGGGAACCCTGCATACAAGTTAAATTCCTTTGACTACATTCTAAATGATACACATATCACAATAATTTAACCCATAAAATTAAGTGACAAGGCAACACCAGGCATGCAGAATAGGAAGTTAACAGATAATTAAAATGTTTTGCAGCTGATTCCTCAATGAGGCATAATGGGGATATAAAAAAAAGCACTTAATAAAATTTCCTGTTAATTTGACCAAAAAAGAGGGTTAATCATGCCAGTATCGTTATGCATGGACCTTTCCTATACACAGCTATAAGCAGGCAAGACATCAGCCACTTAACCTTTAACCTCATAATCATTAGTGATCTGGGAGGATAACTTTAATCAGACAAACCTCAATATCATATACATTTAGTAAGAAACCAGTGATTTAAAACCCAAAATGAGATTGGTTATTACAAGAAGAAAGTCCAGACTAATCTTCAATCATTCAAAAAAAAAAAGACATTGTCCTAGATCCATTTTTTAAATGAAAAATACATATAATTCAAACCTATATGGCATTAAATCTGGTAGTAATTTTCATTGATGGGTATACTAAAATCTACAGTAAGCAAATCATGGTGATGATGGAAGTCACTGTCTAGGTGAAGGTTAGGCCAGCCTCCATGTACACCTTGAATATCTTTTCTATTGCTGTGATGTATGCAGCTGTCCTCAAATCCAGGCCAAGATTGTACTTCATTGCTGTCTTCATGATGTTCTGAAAGCAAACATCAATCACACTCATTATAAAAAACACACATACAACCAGTCAAAACAACATATTTAGTTTGGACACTCCACAGTGTATTCTTCAATTTTGTAATAAGCATTCAAAATGCAAGGAACCAGCAACTCCTGGATGGTTTTTTTTTTGTTGTATTTTTAGAAAGGGTGTGTGAACAACTGGGGATTTTGTATTCTTTCTAAAAAATTTTTTACTCATGTTCTGTGATTTGTTTTGATAATTAAACATTAGTTTGGACTGATCTGATCTGTCGACATTCACTAAACTGTTACAAAACCACTGTTTATTTGCAAGGTGTTAATGAGTTTAGGCAAACAAATATGCTAACAATTCAGAACAATGTGAAACATTTCTGTAAATGCATCTAAATCTAATAAGGTTAACAACATAAGCATGCATACAAAATGTAATTGTTTTCCTCAAGTGCTTTTTGCTCAGGTATGCATTTATCTATACAACCATTTCTCAACTGGTTGTACCACATCAATACAATGGACAAAAAAAACTTTAATTACCTTAAAATAGTTTATAAAAATATATTATATACAGGAATGAGGAATTGAATAATAATATCTTTATTCAAGTTATTTTTAAGTCATACAAGTCATTATACCAAATGTAAAAGAAGAGTCTAAAATTAACTGGACAATTACACAAGAAAGTTTTTTTGACAGAAGACTGCTAGGACCTGCATTTCCAATCCAAGATCAATGAATTATGGAAAAAATGTCAATCAAACCCTTAACAAAGCCATTGAACATGATGATGCCAATGGAGAAGCAACTGGTATGGTCTGCTTGCCACTAACATATGCAGGACAAAAATCCATCTGAGAACATCTGTAAATTTGTTTATTAAACTGAATCATTTGCAAAATGCTCCAGACTGCATCATGGTATATCCACCACATTTAAGATAATCCACTTTTAACATGAAACAAGTTATTCTACATTTATTTCTATCGTGGTTAGCCATAACATAAATTTCCATTTGTTTTTCAAAAGCTGATATCATTCAAGTATTTAATAAACCTGGATGTGAGAAAC
>QKMX01362188.1:1660-13644 GCA_003401595.1 Venustaconcha ellipsiformis | reverse complement strand
GTTTTGACCCTATAAATCTCATGACGTCAACAATCATCAATTCACATTGACCCCTGGTGCCATTCCCATGTTAAATTCCCATTGTCGCCAAAGTGCAAACCCTCTATTTCAGGTTAAATTCCCTTTGTTGCTAAATTATCCCTGTATTTCCATGTTAAAGTCCCATGTCGCCAAAGTGCTGGCCCTGTATTCCCCATGTTAAAGTCCAATTGTTGCCAATTTTGATATATCCATTTTTAACATCACGGTCCAATTGTCGCTAAAGTGGCCCCATGTACTACTAACTACACACAGCAGCACAGCATTGATTTTACGTACTTAAAACATTAATTGTGTAAATAGGAAGCGCCTCAGAACATATCATCGAAGTCTTTAATGCGCTTATACATTATCGCGCGTAACGTCCCTGCATCCATGATGTCGTTGGTGATCAACTGCTGCCAAATCAACGTGGCTTCGTTAATGACTTCTGGCATGTTCTTAATGACGCGAAGTGACCACAAGAACGTTTTCAAACGATCCACGAGTTCATGGCCTTGTCTTGATCTAAAGACACGCACTTCAAACCTGTTATTTTAAACAATGCAGGTCTTTGTCGTTCAAGAGAACCAATGGTATCACCAAGACCTTTTCAGGCAGGTTGTTGGTGTCAACTTTTGTCTCGCTTGTATGTGTTCCACAATCTCGAGCAAGATTCAGAGTCCCTGGCTGTAAATTCATTATACAGCTTTTAAAAGATTACGCTTATCGCTGGTGACTTTTGTTTTCGCAGTGAACTCCTTAAATACAACCGTGGTCCAGTCAACTTCCATGCATGTATCATTAGTCTTCTCTGGTATTTTCAGTGGATAGTTTCTGCACTTCTGACAAATTGGATTCTCCTTTTTTTTGGTACAAAGTTTTTAGGTCATATCGAAGTGACCTGGAAATAATCATGTACATTTTTGGTATCTATAAATCGACTTTAATATTCAACTCCTTCTATATCGTCTCTTCCTTTCATAAGTGTTGTCCTTGTATTTCATTCGTTTGCTTACATTTTGCCCATTTGACTTTTTTTTCTTGCTTTTACTGTCATTGCTTATTTATATAAATTATTTCAGTTTAAGCATATAACTGAGAACTTTGATTTAAACATATTTCTTCATCTTCTGCTTTCTCTTTATCATTAATATAGCATTCGTGGATAGCTTCGTCGTAGCGAATGCGATATCATGCTATATATTTATGACTATTTATTAAATTCTTCAATATATCACAAAGTATCAAAGTGTCCTTCTTTCAGGATATCTTTGTATTCAACTTACACAGTTTAATTTAAAAGTTGAATTTTAAACTTTACAGGATTTGTGAAGTCGTGACAATGAAAATATATCGCATACTGCTATGATGATCGTAGCAAATGTCGTTCATCCACAATGAGTAATCGATCTTCAAATTTCACGATATCTCTTATCCTGTAAATATGAAAATAAATTATTAAAATTATGTTTGTTCTTTTTTTTTTAGTTTAACGCCATTCTTCAATGCATGATAGACTATATATGGCGGCCATAGTAACTGTTGGAGGAAGAACCCTTTAAAACCCCGGTAAGAATCCCAACGCACAGGAAGCTACAGGCAAACTTTTCTCATATACCCACATTGACCTAGCCCGAGACTTGAACCCACGCAGACAGAGGTGAGATGGCAGTAGTCGGTAAAGGCGAGGTCTTTAGACAAATCACCCCCCTCCACCTCCCGATGCTCCTTATAATTACAAACAGATATCAAAATATAATGACTACCGGTACATTTTAGCCATTTTTTAAAACAAATATTGTTAAAGGATAGGAATGACTCTTTGTTGCTTAAATAGCTCCTTGCTGATATTTTGAATTAATAAGTTTTGTTACTGTGCCACATGATGAGATATGAATTAATCTAAATGTTTGTTACAAAATCTTCGCAAACATTTAAAATTGTAATATTCTAAACATAATACTACTTTCCTTCTTTAACTCATTTTCAAATTTACTAACACATTCTACTTTTATCAGAAAGCTATCAAGCCATTTACTGTATCCATCTAAAAATGTATGTTGTTGATCTATTTACATGATTATTTGGTATATTAGCAACTTACTAAAATAGCGTACAAGAAGCATTTGTATTGTTATTTTTCACATTAAGACACTGACGATATATATAAGTTTCATTTAGTAACTATGAAAAAAATATTTCACGATGGAAATGGAATATTTTCTTATACCTGCTCAAAAAACGCAGATTTTTCTTCTATACGTTTCAGGCAAAAATCCTTCAAATTGCAAGGATTTTTTTCTCCATTATGTGTCATTGTGATTACCTATATCGATTAAAATAAGTTCAGACATTTTACACTATTTTTAGAACAGAGAATTTTACTAATTTACATTGTACCGTTAATACTTCAAATTGTATATATTTTGCCAAAATAATGAATCTTCTCATGCGATAAATCAAGAGATTTGTCTTTTCGTTAACAAAAATTCTTGCGCGAGTTGATACAGCTTATTGGTGGGTGGATGTGGTTCTATAGCAACATGACAAAGCTCCAAAGCTGGTTCCAGAGCGCTGTATATTTAAACAACAGATTTTAATGAACGTGAGTTTACTTGTATGGATATTTTTATTTATTTTTACAGTGAGATGTTACGTGTTGTTTGTTGACAAACTTGCTATCTATAAGAGACGTCGCACGATAATTTTAGATTTTTATTTAATTTCGGTTTTCTTTAAATTATGTACCATTTGTCATTGCGTATATTCTAACTGCTATACCATACTGTATGGGTGACCATTTGAACTAAAATTACAATCGATAAACGAATCTAGTATAAAACTGTTTTAAACTGCAGTGAGAAGTATTAATCCTTTAGTTGATAAGCTAGTAAAGACTGAAGATAATGTATTACTGATTAATTATGTTAAAAGAAAAAGCTTAAAAAGATACGGAAGATAAAAACGATGAAAGAAATGAAAAGTAAAATGTATGAAATGAAAACTAGAAGAACAAAATAAAAATATTATGTTATTTCGATCCTTATAATATTATGTTGTTTATTCGCATTAATTAGTTATTTGCAAAACAAAAAATAACGAAACAACACAGTCACGGAAAGTCAGCAAATAAAAGAAGAAACTAAAACTTAAAATATATTAACTATTACATATATAAAAATGTAAATTTACGTAGTCTAAAACACCTGTTTTTGTTGCTTAAATAAATTATCTAGTATCGGCAGAATGATGGCCAAGACAAATAACGTAAATCAACATTAATTTATTCGTTCTATAAGCCACTTTATTGGATATGATAAAAGCATGCTGATATTAAAAAAAAAAACTATTCTATTTTGTGATAGGTCCTCCATCTAAAATGTATTTTGGAAAGATTCTATAGTCAATAGTACATGTCACAGAAACTAGTATTACAATAAATTATCTAATTCAGCAAGTTTGTTACCTGTTTAAAAAAATACCCTATACACAGTGGACGACATGTAAAGTACAACTATTATTAACTTTTTAGTGGTTTTCTGTAAAATAACATTCTACACAATACTCACAATGTTTAATATCTTGTAAAAATAATCAATATATTGGTATTAGTACTTTAATATTGCAACTGTTAAAAAATTAAAGGTTTAGGTTGAAGGATGTTACTTTGATATCAGCTGAAATTACCGTATGTACTCGCTTATAAGACGAATACAGCTGCAAACTGAACATACCCAGCTCTGCCGTCGCATAACGCGCCAGCAAGTCTGGGTCTGTGCAATTTGTCAGGAGAAATCAGTAGAACAAACAATATAGGCGTTGACCTGTACATGCATTATGGTACGGCAGATCAGGATCTTTATTGTTTTCAGTTTAACTGGACTTAAAAGGGATTATAGACGGTATTGCAAAAATACTGTGGACATCAGACATTGCGTTGTGAAAGACGCTGATTATGGCAATTTTTAACATTTACCTGGGCATAAAACCAGGGACTATTTGGTAGACGTTTATCTGACGAAATAGAATAAAAAAGGGTAGAAAATGAAAATATCAGTCACTTATACGAGTTATTTACTATCCATAAGTGTATTAGTAAAGTTTAAATCTGTACGGGTCCACGGGCTGTCGAGTTCTCTAAGGCGCATACCTTTTCAGATCACATGCACATCTTTATCTCTGCGCGAGTTCAAAGTCTCAGACTCGGCCAACGTGGATATATGAGAACGTTTGTCACTAGTTTCCCGTGGATTGGTTTGGCACTTTTAACACATTACACGAATTTGCTAATTTAATCAGATAAATGATTAGGTGCCTTTCCCAATGGCACGCCGAGGCAGCTGACCCATGACCCTTGGATAACAAGTCCAACGCTCCATTTTCTTGTAGTCATTTCAGTTATCTTGACCTTCATTCTTTAGACCTCTAAAGAAACAGGCCTCATCTATACCTCAAGTACAAGCACTCCATAAACTTGGGTTGATGCAAGTTGTTCTATTAAGTTATTATGCAAAAGACCTTTTTGTTTTTTTGCTTCAGTCACAGTGACCATAATGTTTTGATTGCAAAATTAATAGGATTCTTCTTCACTGAACATGTCATCCAAGAAGGTACATGGACAAGATCTTCAATATTTTTTTTACCCGACCTAAATATTGTAATTATATGAACGTTAAGACTGGCAAATTTATGGCTTTAAAACGTTCGCTAGGTTAAAAACTGACATCTTGAAGGTTTTAGGTGAAGAGGGGATATAAAACCAATAAAATCCCTGACAATGTTATATGGCTATACAATTGTTCCCACAAATTCTCTTTCACTCATTTTTAGCAAATTTGGACTAAAACAATTTATTTTTTGTAAATTCTACTTTTCAACAATTGTTTTTGAATTTTCTGTTCTTGTTTGTGGCAATATTTCCTTGAATTTAAAAATTTAATATAACTGAGATAATGTCCTTTTAAAAATACTTTTAAACTTAATTCAAAAAAAGCAAATATCACAGGGTCTTTGCACGTGGTTTAGTAAGGTCAGATTAGGACGATATGACATGAGATACAAGTGAGGCATATCTCTATGATCATAAATTTATAGCCTGTCATTGTTTAAAGGTTGCTACTGGAACTTTATAAGTGTAGTAAAATGTTAAGTACGGTGTGTAATTTGAAAATCTCTCACACATACACGCGCGTGCATTCACACACATACTGGCTGACATATAAAGTAATCTCCTCCCATCTCCAAATAACTGTCACACATTTGTTGTTTGTAAGAAATTCTAATAAACCTTTGTCCATTCTTAAGCTTAGCTACATGTGAAATAGTAATAAATCCTCAGTTGTTAAGTTCTTCTTACTCTGTGGAAACGTGCTTTACTTTAGTCTGCTCTATAACTTAACTGTATCATTTATAATCTGATTTTTGGTAAATATTCTCAGACTCAAAGTGGATATACGAGAAAGATTATCACTAGTTTCCCGTGGATTATTGGTTCTTTCTCCTGCAGGTATACAGACTGCCATGTATCCACTAGCTTCATTAGTCATTGGCCACAAGTGCTGCTGGCACACTTGCTACTGCAACTTTGATAAATTGTTATGATCGTGTTCATAACATAAATAAGCAATGGACTGTAAGCAGCAGAAAGGCAGAGCAGTAAAGCTATCGATTCACAAAAGTGAAACATAAAATTTAAAAGTATAAAGTGATCCAAAAATGAAATGCTTTATACTGAGAGAGACAGAGAGAGATGCAAAATATGGGCTGCTGAATCTATGCATTGTGTAGTACAGGCCTGCCTCGTGTTTGATAGACCTATGTAAAGGCTAAAAAGTAGGGTGCTGTTGACTCTAGAGATTTCTGATAACAGGTCTCAATGACCTCGACTTAAAACTTGATCATGATATCTAACCTTTAGACCAGTTAATCTAAAGGTTTAATTACAACTAAAGTACCCATGACAAATTTGGCTTTATTTTCTATTTTATTTTGGCACTTTTAACACATTACATGAATTTGCTAATTGAATCAGATAAATGATAAAGTGCCTTTCCCACTGACACACTGAGGCAGCTGACCCACTGACCTTGAACTCATGACCCTTGGATAAAAAGTCCAATGCTCCATTTTTCTTGTAGTCATTTCAGTGATCTTGACCTTCATTCTTTAGACCTCTAAATTAACAGGCCTCATCTATACCTGAAGTACAAACACTCCACAAACTTGGGTTGGTGCAACTTGTTTTGCTTCAGTCACTTTTGTGACTGGACGACACCAATGATGCTGCTGATACCAACAACACTAAAATTCTAGCACAAGCTCTCCTGAGACTCGTACAAGTAAAACAATTAACAGAAGGACAATGGAAAGAGGAGTGGAGACAAAGGAGTATGAGAGCATTAAATTTAGTAAAACAAAGAATCCCCATTTTTAGCAATAAATTTAATTTACATGAGACATGGAAAAATATCAAAAGAATTATAAGGATTATGACAATCTACACATATATCATGTAGAACATTCTGTAGGCAAACATTTTTCTTAAGGCTTTCAAAATTTTTTTTGATAAGGTGCAATTATTAAATGATAGCAACTGGTACTGGCTAAATGTACATGTGTGGAACACAGTCATACATTCCATGGGCATGATGTAACATAAACATATACAAACATGTATTCTTGCAAAAGGTGGTCAAGTGTACATGTAAGTAAATGTTTATATCTGGAATGCTTACATGGCAATCATACAGGTAAGTAAAAATATAAGGTAGAGAGTAAATAGTTGGTATTATATACAAAACAACAAAGTAGATACAATAACTGTAATCCTACAATAGATCTCCAGGTTTGTTTGCAAAAAATTGTGTTAAGGGCCTGATGAATGTAGCTTGTGCATAATTTATACTGGATTTTGAATAAAAAGGATTAGCAAGAATTTTTTAAGTCAAATTCCTTTACTTTGCTTTTAAAAAAATGCAAGCCACTGTTAAAACACTTCATGAAGATAAAATTTAATGCCTAACATTATGCATTCGAATGTACTGCAAATTTCTGTTACCACCAATAATGTGATTGTATCATCCTTCTTACAGTTTAAGTTTTGAATAGCATGACATTTTTGGTACATATAAATACTCTTTTGTTGCTGCCACTTCTCAATGTGAAGAATTTTACTCCTGACCAGTATAGTGGAATTCCCAAAATGTGCCAGGTGGTTCTGATGCCAACTGAAAGTGTATGGTACACTCATATTTTGATGGATCAATACACACACTGGAACAAGGTTGATTTAAGTTTTACCAAATCCTCTTATTTGAATGAATTACTATCTACACCTGAAGACTCCATCAATTAATATCATCAAAATATAAAAGTAACACTACACAACACTTAAAACTTCATACTATACTCAGTTCTCTAAATAACATATACTTGTCATCTTGGTATGTGTTTTGACTCTGGCACTGTTCAAAGCTGGTCAGATTTTGTTGAATAGAATTTATAGGGATAAAGTTGTCTAAATATTGTTTGGGTCACAATATCTTAAGGTGAATAAGCTACACTTGCATAAATATAAAACCCTTCATGTCAAATTTGGTGAAATTCTCTTGAATGGTTTTGTAGTAATAACCATTCAAGGATTCTCTGTGGCATTTGTATCATAGTGAACACCCTTTATTGCCTGAATACTTATGAAATTTGGTCAATTCTGTTAAGTGTTTTTTGAAAAGAAAATGTTCAAAAGCCACTGTATATTTAATGGCTTGGCACCAGAAGTTGTACAAAATACAAACTTTAAAGCCCTTTGGGCCTGCATGCAGTCTGTCAAACTTGATCCAATTCTGTTCATAAGTTGTTTAAATGTTTTTCTCTTTTGGCAATGGTGACCATATTTGATGTCAGATATATTAGTTATTCAAACTTTAACAGCATTCAGGAATACTTTAAGTCGGATCAAATTCTGAAATGCGACTGCAAAGTTTTGTTTCCATTTTAGTAATAGCAACCATATCACTGGTAGAAATCTGATGGCCATTTAAGACAGAATATCATGTCAAATTTGCTCAACTATATTCTGTGGACTTGGAGAGTTTTTTTGACAATATTTGTTTTCTGTAACATCAACCTTATTTCTTGGTAGGTCAGTATCATTTATAAAAATATGAAAGTTCTTATTATAACAGATTTTGTCATATTTGATCAAATTATGTTCTGATTTCAAAGAAAAATTGGATTAAAGCTTTTGTCTATTTTAGCAAGTAGCCACATTTAATGGTGGATCAGCATCATTTGGACAAGTTTGAAAAACCTTTAAGCCTGCATGTTTTCTGAAAAAATTTGGTTTCTTTATACAGAACAGGTAGGTAAAATAGGGCATATGATCTGGTTTTATCCATTAATTCACATCACAATGAGTAGCTTTAAAAATCACTTAACTGGTCTGCATCTTGGAAAAAACTGGAACCTGCTCATGACTAGTTTAGCAAGTGACATTGTTTTAAAAATTATTCAGAGTATTTTAGATTATATTGTATATTGGTAGCCACTGGTTAACAGACTGGCAACAACTGCAAAATTTTTTGAAAGGCCTTTTGCTGCCAGAATACTCAGTCAAATTCTCTGCAAATTGGTCAATCCATGATTTTGAAACTGTAAATGTTTCATTTGGTTTTCTGGGTTTAAAGCAATTTTTCATCACATGAGAGGCTATACATGGCAGCTAGATGGAGGTAGGTCCCAGGATGATAGACTCAAAGCTACTGGCAAGCTTTCTCACTTTGCTTGAGCCAAGACTAAAACAATTGCTGGTACTGAGGTGAGATGATTGAGCTGCAAAGGCAAGCACCTTTGACCGCTCAGCTACCCAGGGTCATTAAGGTTGTAAATGAATATCTGATAAATGTTGCCATGCCATAAGCTAATGTGGCCTTACAATGAGTTAAAATTATATTGCAAAATACAAATCACAATTTATACTTTTCTCAACCATAATCAAGAATTTCATTGAAATGCTTTTTCACAATAGAGAACAAATTTCATTATGCACACAGCAATATAAAATATATCTTTTAAAGAACCTAATGTAAAAAGGTGGCAAGTTTTAAGACATCCTGTTTATGAATTTCACTGTTCATAAACAAGGATGACATGAAAAGTTATATTTCGGATAATGAGGTTTATAATTTTGCAAATATGTAATAATGATGGTGTTTTTGCTTTAAATTAAAATCAGAAAATATTTTCAACAATGATTACTCATTTAAAATATACAAGTTATTCCACAATCAAAGTACTGAGCATACTGACAGCTTTTCAGGTTTAAATGATACTTGCGTATATAAAAAACCCCAGAAGTACAGGAATGTAGACATGATACTATAGATGGTCCATTTGCTTAACATAATGCTCTTAATAATCTATATTTTTTTCCTAAGTTTTCTTTTTATTACATCACTAAACAAGATGTATTAATAATCATTAAATTTACTGGAGAAATTATAATTAATTTCCTTTTAAAAAGCATTTTCTCGTATTGATTCAAGAATTACGATAACCAGAATGCTTTAAGGGAGACTTGCCTCCCTTAGCATATAATTTTTTTCAGGACGGTTAATGGAGCATTAAGCAGTCCATTAATTTTTCTAATACTCAAGTAAGACTCTAAAAACTTAATTTTTTTTAAATATCATTTTTAAATTGTAGCATGAAAATATTTTCATTTAGAAGTAAAATAAGGGTAGATGCATGGAACTGGAGGGTCCTGAGGATGATTAAAGTTCAAGTCTCTGTAAAATAGGTAAACACAAGAGTGTTAAAATATGAAGTCTGTCTTCAAAGCTGATACTGATGACCTGCTGTTAAAATTATTCTGTTTTTAACAAGATCACATGAAAGAATACAACTCTTGAGATGCTACTATTCATAAGCCTATTGTAAACATTTTGCTCTAAACACCCTTATCTCAATCCCAGTTGATTCCCTCTTGTACAAAACTAATCTAACATAAGGGATGCATGAAAATACATCTCAAGATCAGATTTTGTGTTCTCTTTTCTACACAAAAACTGGGCTTATTAGCCCAATAAAAATATTTATTTGTCCATTCTAGCTTGGCACAGGAACTGTATGGCTGCAAATAAGTGGTTAAAAAATACGGTATGCAATGGTGAAAATAAACACTTTCTGATAGTACAAGTGGAATAGCATGCTGATACTGGCTCCTGAGTTTTCTGTTGTCTTCTCAAATATTATATGTCATGTCTAGCAACTCGGATGATACAATAAGGCAGTAGAAAAGAAGTCCATAAACTTAACATGGGACCTAGAGATGTACACCTGCAGAATGTAGTGGTTTGCACCTTATTTGCAGCATGAATGCCTTAATCATCTTAATCATCTTCTTCTTCAGATTCTACAAAGGAAATAATAATATATAAATTTCTTTTCTTGAAACATTATTTTTTTAATGATGCCTTATTTGTTGACCTGAGCTTTTTATCTGGCTAGAAAGTTACAATCTTTCAAAGGGACTGACACTCTATTGGGCAATTATAATTTATAGTAATTACAAATAAACATAATTTGTAGTAATTACAAATAATAAACAAAAATTATAGTAATTACAAACAATACTATTTCCTCCTTTGAACTATCAAATGTTGAAATTATCTGATATTCTTCAGCAATAGCAAGAAAATAAGCTGCTGTGGTGCATATTGTGGTTGCCAGCTAAGAACTATTTTTATTTAGAATAAAGCAGACATCATTTGAATTCTTCTGGTGAAAAGCCTGCAAAATAATGATAATGATAATCTATTCAGGACCAATCATGTATCACAAGTCTATTGGTGAAATCCCCCATCTATCACAAACCTATTGGTGAAATCCCCTATCTATCACAAGTCTATTGGCTAAATCCCCATGTCAATAGAGCCAGCCATTTGGAGGTAAGTAAAGATAGCAATATTTTTAAGATATGCCTTTCCATTCAGGAAATTTGTACATCAGGGTGGCACCAAATTCATCCAATACCAACTGGATACAATCACAAGACCTTAACGAAGACCCCATGCCAATCAAACTTTCTATTCAAGTCCAGTTGTGATAAGATCTTTAAAATCACTACCATGGTAAATGTATTAAATGTTAGACTGGCAACATTTTTATTTACAACCAGCTAGACATCATATATCTTTCAGTGAGAACCTCATCTGGATATGGCCATCCATTCTTCTGGGTAGAGATATTCTATATGGCTACCATGGTGGTCATAGTGGATATCAGATTAGCACCATTTTCATTCAACACAAACAAGACATCACAAGAAGTCTTTCAGTGATAAGTTTATCATTGGTACTTCTCTGGCCAAATGATAATCATTTTAAATATAAAATCAAAAGAACGAATTGCACAGAACACCATCATCATATTTAAAGTTGGTCTGAGGTACAATCATGCTTTACATACACATATACAGAAAGAATTTAGCTACTCACCCTCCTCCGCATTTTCCAACCATTCAATAAAGTTCTTCATTTGAGCAAGGAAAACACTCTTCCCTTTGGCAGAGTGAGATTCCTTGTACCATTTCAGGATCACATCCTCACTCAGGACTTCGGCTGAAAAAAAAAAGTAAAATTATGAGCTGACATCTATGATACACTTGGGTGGCTTGGGGTGAGGTGAGAATTCTTGATAGGGAAAAAAGGTGTCATTAATGCATAATGAAATACAAAGACAATTTTTTTTTTGCAAACAGCAACCCTGGCCTTGAAGCTACTGTATTCCAATAATATCCAAATTTTTTCAGTTCGGTTCCAAGACGCACATAAATGTATCCACTAGAGCATATTACTGTGCAGAAAACATGACAGATCCACATACACCTGGGGGGCCCCCGAGTGGCAGAGTGGTCTAAAGCGACGTCCATTACGGATCACTGCCATCTCACCTGTCTGTGTGGG
>QKMX01362175.1:8626-22682 GCA_003401595.1 Venustaconcha ellipsiformis | reverse complement strand
GATTCTAATTTCATTTAGGAATTCAGAATTTAAAAGATTTTTTAAAATAAATGACCGGTGTGGAGACCTCGTTGTATGGTCGTTTTAAGTATCAGCATATTTATTCTAAACGTAACATTGTCTTGAACGTGTTACTTTTTTCCAAGTTACGTCAGTCGATAGATACAGGGATATTCGTAGCAGTTATGTGTATCTTGGAATCACATTACCATGAGTTTTGTTTTTTTGTCCATTTTAGAGATCAGTTTTGCAATGTAACAAGGATGACGGAAAACTATATGAAACTAATATTCTTGGACTTATTTAGATAGTTTTCTATTTAAGATCTAAAGGTAAATGTGTTGATCGTGCGTTGTGTTTCTATTAGTGATATCAACTGTTATTAATTATATGTCTTCCTTGGTCAAATTATGTGCCGCATGTATACATTTATGAGGAATATGTTTTAACTACCTTGAATTGTATCGTACAAATCATCATCTCTGCATTGGAATTTAAATATGGTTGAAGTAATGCTATATAAGTATTCGTTTTACTAGCTTAATGTGATACTAATCTTAAAATGTATTCTTTTAACCTTTCATTTATTCTGTGCTGCATTTTCACGAAAACAAAAGCGAACTTTTACATTTCAGTTCGCAAGTAATACATTTTTTTTATGTAAAGAAAGTTTCACCCCCCATTACTACTTTTATTTTAGATGACGTTGATCAAAAGGTTCAGTTCCTGTTTAACATGTATCAGAAAGAAGGAAAACTCAAGTTGGACGATGTTCATCAAATGACAAGGTCGATGTAACAACTGTGAAGATTATTAACATATATATGCATGACAGAACTCATATAAACATTGCAGATTTTTCTTTACTATGTACACAAGTTTTAGGTTTGGTAAAGAAATGTGTTTTAAAAAGGATAATCATTGAATTTTGCAATCGAACTACTAGTTTAATTAAGCAACAGGGAGGAATGAAGAGAGTAAGTTATTGAGAGCCGAATATCCACCTCCAATTCCCCAATTCTCCTTTCCTACCCTAGACGAAAAAAGTCAACCTCCATATTTTTAACGCCCTTTCGCAACACCGAGATGAAAACAAAAAACAGGCATGTTAAAACGTGCTAATCTTGGGAGAGCGCATAGGACCCCCCTCCTTCCGTACATCACTACCCCTCCAACCCCAACGTCTCGTCTGCGTATCGATTTATATTTTCTCGAGGCTGACTCATAACCAGATATAATTACACCCTGGATATACAACAGTGATATCGTAAAATGCGTGTACTGTTGAGACCTCTTAGTAAGTAATGACGTTCCCAATGAGCGCTTTGTCATAATCAGCCAGAGCGTTGGTCTCGCGGCTGATTCGAAATAGAAAGCTCTGGTCACCACGGTCAGTAACCTGTTGATGTGTCATACTGTTGCAGCGTTTTGTACTACCTGCCTTAAATCCTTAAATCTGCATACGGTAATTTAGCTCATTTTCTTGTCCTCCAAGAGCTAGATTTGGTCTATTTCTTGTAGAAAATGATGACATGCCACTTTGAGATGAATAAACACGCCCGTCTTGACCACAGACCATAACCATGCAACAGCCGTTCAGTCACAGTCGTTACGAGCATCGTTGTTTTCTTTTTTGTTAGCTAAAGTGGTGACCAAACCAGGAAGGAATCACCGGGTGACAGTCGGAATCAAAGTTTCAAGCGCGGTGGTATGAAGTCCCGTGAAATTTTGAGCTAGAGGTTGGTTAATAGCAACACGTGTAATCCCAATGCTGTGGTGGGCATCTGTTCAAGGCATGTTGCACACTCTTCTATTTCAACGAAGCAGCGTGGGTAATTGGCTATATTAAGGCTCATTGGCTAAGACACATCGTAACCACAAAATCGGTTCCAGTAACCACTCTATCAACTCCACTCATGTCCCCCTGGATGTCATCAATCATAGCATCATGCGTGGGCTTTTCCATTCGTTTAGCTCTCAGACAACTTAAGCCTCACTAAACACCTTGGTAGCCAACTCTTCAGCTGCAGAAGTGAACTTGATGCATACTTTGATAATCTGCAGGTGCTTTCCTCTAGTTTTGAAGCATCGATCGTCAACCAGCGCAAACTACTGAGAATGGGACCCAGTTTTTTTCACCGCTTAAGAACCCAAATTCCCATCGACTCATCTTTCGTAGCTCTTTGCATAAAACTTCAGACGTCACCCTCATGATACTCGGCTCGACCAGAGATATACGACGAAATCCTGTGCTGTCTAAAGCCGAGGGAAATCAGACCGGACCTGCCACCTGGCGGTCGAGTTTCTCCAGGAGTTGCTGCAGTGTTATACGACTCTCGGGATAAGGGGTTAGGGTTGAAGAACACAACTCAATTTTTTAAACTTGTCACGCAAATCACGTATTTGTTGTACATATGAAATTAGAAATGAACATAGCTGGGCTAATAAATTAAAAAAATTTAAAAATCCCACTTTTTAATTTAGGTGTTGTAGTTCACAAATAACTGAAATGCCTTCGTTTCCTAATTTTATCTCCTCTTGATATGTCTTGTTGAACTGAGCCACCAATGCCCACACATTTTGTGGTTTGACATTGTTCCTTTCGCGTACTTCCGGCACCGATAGACCATGCCTCTTTTATGCTGTAACATGTGTGTGCCACCGTATTTATTCAAACAAGTTTTACACAGAATTCTGCGTTACCTATTTTTTTCCTATTTTAAGTAAATCGCGCTGTTTTTGTCCTTGTCAAATTATGCTTATACTTAAGTTTCCAAACAATTTAACAACTCATCTTATTTCTGTAAATTAATTTTTTTAATGTACGAAAAGTAACGGCTCCTATGGGGTCCTCAAAGATGAGCACTTTTTAATACGCCTGGGTTTTGTTTAGCCGCGTGTACAGAAAATGGAAGATGGCTATGGTTTCGTTGTTTTTGTTTTTTTTTTTGCAGTCCAGCGAGGGGGTGAGTTGGGGGTAAATAATTGGTGGTGGTTGGTTAGGCTAACTATTTTATTTTTGGGCTTATGTTTGTATAGTTTAGTTCATCAAACATTTTTAAAATCGTTTTGTTTCAATTATAGCAGATCTTGAGACACCGTATTTGGATTAGGCAGATAACAGATACAAACATTTGATTGACGTTATCAAACAATAATGACAGTAAAGAAACATCACGAGTATTTAATCAAGGAAGTTTTTTTCCTCTAATATAATTGCTCTCTAAAAAGTAATTAAGAAGCACCTCGACAAAAGAATGAACACAAAAAATAAAATTCCTCCAAGTGTAATCGTGAAAGGAACAGTGGAAGTATCACTTGTAAAGAAGAGAGCTATAAGTACAAATTGATATTTAGGAAAGACACATGTGAAAACAGTTCCTGTTATAGTAGTCCTGCCTTGCTGAAATCAAATATATTTCACAATTTTTATTACTTACTCAATTTCCAGCAAAATAAACTTTTTTCACACTTATCTTTGCAGGTCATTGCTTGAACTTTCAGATTCCAATGTGAACGATCGGAAGGTTTCGGAGTTTGTGGCATCAGTATATGAAATTGCCGGAATAAAGCATGGAGATCAATTAACATTAGAAAACTTTAAGAAAGTATTTCGGTATGACGAGCATCGAAAAACAGTAGAAAGGACATCATTAGAATTAGAAGGTAAGATGTTTGTCCTCCATGTTTTCCTAATTTATATTTGCTACTAGTTGGTAATGGCAGAAATCAACTAATGAAGTTAAATATGCACGATCCTGATATTTGAAGATGTCGTAAAATAGTGTCGAAACATTAGGTTAATGGTTTGTGCGATATATTTGGCACATCAAGGAAACCCAAACTTCCCTAACCAAGGTTCCCTGATGTTAACCTTTCTACACTTTGGAGGGTCGATCAGATATTTCAGTGCCTCGGATTTGTGAATTTCATTGCATGCAGCGGCAAGCTATTATATGAAAGCAAGTTGTTCAAATTTGAACACTATTCCTACATGATCGACACAACTGGAATGGACTCATAAAGAAGCAAATGTTTCACTGCCGGTCCGTATTTGCACAAACATATCCTTTCCGTGAAATACACCTGCAATGGCTTACCTCGGGAACGCAGTCATACTTCGATGTGAAAATTAGAAAGTATCCTTTTTAAGTAGTTTGCCTCGACCATTTTCGGCCTATGTAAATTGCACCTCGGTTACACTCTCTTGGTTAGCTGGCATGACATACTATGGAAGACAACTCCTAAAATCAAATAGATGTCGCTGGGACAAAGCACGAAAATATCTGATCATCCCGCCAATTGTAGATAGGTTAACATATATGAACCCTGGATATTGAAGATGAGGGGAAAATCTTTAACCTTTCAAAGGTCGTTTTTGTTCAGTATCGTAATCTTAATAGCAATTCCATAATTGATTTTCATGCAAAATAATCTATGTTTTGCTATTGCCATTTTCATATATCACTTTTTAGTACATTTTCATCATTTTCAATGTCATGGAAACCATACTAGATTTTATGCTGCTTGTGTGCTTAAGAATTTGTTTACATTATTTTATCTTTTTTTTATTTACTCTGCCAAGATACAGGGCTGGGACTGCCTACGGTGAGACCTTATCAGAAGTCAGACAAGTTAGCGGCTAAACAGTTCACATTCGTTAGGGCGTACAGGTAAACAATTTTCAAAGTCTGTATGCCTTTAATTTTAAGAAGAGATAGAAAATATAATAGTAACAACGATCTCATAAAAGACGACTTGCCATTTGATTTGCAATTTGTTTTAAGTAGGCGAGCATCATCGATGTTTTTGTATTAATATCTGCTAAAGAATCGGTGTGAACATTTTGAGTTTCATGAAGGCAGCTATTTATATATTCCTTATGTAACTAAGAACCTACAAAAAGGTAATTCACCCATTCGCTGTGCGGCATATAGTATTTTATAGCCCTAATTTATTAAAATACAGCTTTTTAAAAATTTATTTATCCTATGAATGCTACGACACCGGTTATAATGAACAAAGTTAAACTTTAGGATAGTGATTATTAGTTAAATAGGTTTGGTACTGATTCGTCATTTGCTGACACCATTCACTCAGTGTAATATAGAAGAAACAAAGTTAGTACAAAAATAAAGCAGTCGCGAGTACTACATCAAGCAATTCGGAAAGGAACACCATTTACAAAGAAGGCTTGTATGATTTAACAATTAATAACACAATTAACAACACAAAAGCCAGTTTGTATCTTTCCACATAAGAAAATGGTTCCTCTTTATTTATTTCTTGTCTGATACACTGTTCTTATTGTAAACAATTAACGTATTTAGTCGAGTGTAAACTTGATTGTTTCATAATGATACTAGGTATGTTCCTGCTTCACAGGGTTTAGATATTACGGCTTTGTCTGTATGCAAGGGGAGTATATAAACACCGGAAATGACGTCGATTGTTATATGCCTCCGTTTCTTTAAAGCTAATTGTTATTATCTAACAATACCGAGTTTACTCGAGAAATTCCAATAGCATCATTAGAAATATCGATTTATTTATATGTCCATCACGAATTTCAAACTCTGCAGAAGGAATTAATTTGGAGTCTCCATAAGCTACTGGCAGGCAGCCTTTGTCACAACTAGTAGTCGACTTTTTTAAATAGACAGTGTAGATTTGCATGGAAGTATTTTCTATATTATGCAAGGGACATTTTTGTGCAGAAATCTGATGCCTCCTCAACCTGCATAACATAAAAATTCAATAAAACAATATATTACGTTAGTTAGGTTATAAAGGTTCCTATCGTTGGATTCGGATTACAATAATAATCAAAACATTCATATATGATTCATTTGACCTGACAAGTCTATGCAAGCTATTAGCAAAAGAAGTATATACACCCCAGCCATAACTTAGCACACGCATTTGTCTTGTACGAGGGTCATGTTTAAAGCAAAATGAGGTATACAGTGCAAATACAGGCCCCTTCCTCCACACATGATAATTTGGAAGAAAAAGCACCGTATACTAAACAACTTAATAAAAAGTTGGCATTCAGGTCTTTTCATTTAGAGAATTTATTTAATGTGATCCCATAAGAATAACACAAGTTCAAAGCGTCTAATTCTCAATACAATGTTAATACTTACCGTTCTTTTGCATATTTATTATATATCTTGTATGCGTCATTTGCTTTTTAAGCATTGGACGTAACCGAAGGCCGACACTGCGGCGGCAGATTTCTGCTACTGCACACGACACGCTTCTACACACGACAACTGGCACGGTTCACATCGCCGAGCTGAAGCAACCTCGATCGGACGCAGAAGAAAAACTGCTGAAAGTGGTGCGTTTTTTGGAAACCTACAGGTTGCAGGTCTTCTGGATGACTATTTACTCTCTTGTATTATGTGGCCTGTTTCTGATACGTGTATATTGTAAGTATTCATTGAGTTGTCCATCTAGAACAAAATCAATTGGTAAACTTTATTTTGAAATGAAGTTTGACAAGTTTGCTTCTTTATTTATGAAAGATATCTAACATCTGTCCAGAACCGATTTTCAATACATATTTCCAAGTAGTTCATGGATTTTTCACTTATAACAAGCAAAGTACGTACATGATATTAGCGATATTAAACAAATATTAAAGTATAGGAGCAACGTCAGAAGTGAATGTGGAAGAAACAAATTCGTAGAAGTAATATGTATCAGCTTTGTTTGATTTTAAAGTTTAATTTTATACTTTTTACTTGTGAAGAAGAAAGATTTTCATTTTTCTGATTTTAATTACCCGAGTAATTACGTCTTATTTTGTGTACAATTGCTGTTTTTAAGCATACTTTTTTTAAAGACTTTTCGGTCCAGTCCGAGCACACTGGTATACGTGGCATAGCTGGTTATGGCATTGCATGTACCAGAGCCGCGGCTACTGCTATGTCCTTTACTTATTCAACGTTGCTTCTAACCATGTGCCGCAACAGCATCACCAGACTCAGGGAAACCTTCCTCAACATATTAATTCCCTTTGATTCACTTCATTCCATGCATAAAGTATCAGCGTTTCTGGCACTATTTTTCACAGGTTGGTTTACATTAAGACTGTCTCTTTCTTAGATTTCTTTACTTCAATAGAAACTCTTTGGTTTCCCTCTACGTTTGATGTTAGTCTTTAATATTTCACGAAGAAACTAAGTTTGCATTAATCTTACACTACACCATGTTTATTTAATTTATAACAAATTATATAAGGAAGGCCAATTTGCAAGTACACAATATTATACCTTGCGTTTAAATTAATGGAGATCTCATTGAATGAATACGGTTATTTAGAGCAAGACGTGCCTGATTAATCCTCAAATTAGAAACAAATTTCGATATGCTTAGATATTCTTCTGTTACATGTCTCATTTTTATTTTTACAGGTGTGCACTCCATTGGTCACGCATTCAATTTTTATCACATATCAACCCAGCCTACATCCGATATCTTCTGCTTCTTCAAGGAATACTTTTTACCGTATGCAATTGTTTACCTGCTTTACGATTCTTCCGTCCACATCCCTCCCTATCTCTTTCTCTGTCTCTCTGTCTGTCTGACTGTCTCTCTCTCTCGCTATGACAATTATTATAATTCAATTTTATGTTCCTATATATGAAATGTTAACCAGGAAGATGACGCTCTTTATGCTCGAAAGGGTCTAAGAAGTTGTAAGACAAACACTTCTTTAAATACGTTACCCGGATCACAATACATTAGCTAACGGGAGCTAAAAGTTGTCGGTCGATCTATGTGGCGGCTGGGCAGAGCTATCTCCCCTTAAGCATAAGACTTTGCGGCAAAGCCTAAGAATACACAAGTTTCTGCTTATGTTCGTGCCAAAAGCACGCTCTCAACATTATATTTGCAATTCAATTACTAACCGGTACATATCGGTGAGTTTCAATTCCAAGGCATGCGTAGCGTCAGTGTTGTTATTTCTTCAAGCGGCCTGTGTTCTTTTTCCCTACATGTAATTGCTTCATGTTGGATATTGTCCCACCTACTTATTAAGTATCTATAACAGGGCTTCAGTTCCTCTTCTGTCAAGCTTTTTATGTCTAATATAGACACGTGTGTACATTTTTGTATTGCTTCTCCTCCGGTCGGACAAGCACATGTTGGCGCTCTATACATGGTTTACTCAGTCGTATCTCGCTCATGAATGGCTCTTTAGGTGACGCTTGAGTCATATTTATCTGCCTAAGTATTCCGTCATATTTAAAGAGCACTTAGTCACTCGAACAGTTAGCCTATACGACTTCACAAGATAGGTTCGGACTACAATGTTTATATGTGTGCAGGTCTTTATGCCTTCCAGAAAAATACTTATATATGTATAATTACGTCATTTCTGGTACATACATGTGCGTTTGGTTTATCACGTCTTCGTTAGCCATGGAACTCCATGCTTCAATGATTTTACTTGTACCTACTGTCCTTAACCTTCCCTACAGTTAGCATTGTAAATGAGATCGTCTGCTGTCACTTTTTGCCAGGTAACCATCATTTATCTCAGTACTGACATTGCTTTCTAAATAACAGGTGCAGGACTACAGTTTTATAAGTTTTGCTCTTTTTTGTCTTACAGATTAGAACTATGCGAAAAGCGTAAAAACGCACAACTCATGATGAAGACAACATTAGTCAGCATGCTTACCTTTCCTAAGTGTAAACAAATGTTGGCGGACAATGGAGATAAATCAATATACCCTTCAGCCATCAAGCACCGTACATTGACAAGCTCTGAAACAGCTTTGGCCCCCATGCTAGCACCAAAATGACTCCGCAATTTTTGGCAGCTCTCTTTACCTTGCCTCCTCGTGGTTCGACTTGTATCTCTCACTCAACATACATATTGACGGATTACATGGATCAAATATTCCTTAATCAGTCCCAGCTGATGACCCTAATGATATCCTCACCACCCGGATGGCATATTTCCGTTGAGACCGTGCTAGGCCATACTCTTTGGATCATAAAGAACCAAAACATCAGTATGACGGACTGAATCACTAAAAGCCCGGCGTACGTCTAATCCGACTTTTAAAGACGTGCAGTGACCAGTCTAACCTTCATACTACCTCGAGAAACTCATTCGGCTCGATGCCACGGATAGTTGTTCCTAATTCTTCAAAAGATGTCTCTTCGCAATTTCCCTTCACTGAGCGACTGTATCGAAGTCTCGGATTATAATCCATGGTGTTTTACGTGTTTACTGAGCTACAGACCTTATCACTCTTTTCCAGCTAAGTCTCAAGCATTACATGGAACTTTAGCTTCACTTTAGCAACCAAGATGATGTTGCTTGTTCTACAGTACTGTTATCTATTCTACATTATCCGATGCACGGCAAGATGCAATTTTCCAAGTCTCCATTGAAGATGATTTCCACCTTTTACCCCGGGAGTTAAACCTCAGCCACGCATTCTTTCAACAACCTGGACAAGAACTCCAACATCTGTTGATCTTAGGACAGAACGGAATAGTTCGACTTAAATTACTTCATCAGTCTGGGGAGATATAAACGATCTCATCAGTTTTCATCATCAGTTCGGCCTACTTTTGCCACACAACAAGCTTTCATTTTGGAAACTCTGCATTTGAAAGTGATATCGCCGCTTTGGGGATGACAAAGACCCATTCCATACGTATGGACTGGATGGTTTTTTGGTGCCACTTGGCAGTTAGTGCGCGAAATAATTGCCATGGCTACGATGTTGGACTTTCGTCTCTATGGCTATCATCAAAACAGGCGAAACATAGCTTATCTTTTCCCACTCTGAATACCTCAAGACATGCATGAGGGTCGGTCTGAAGAATGGCCTGAACACTGGACAGAGCCTCTCACCTCACTTTTGCCAATGCCTTGACCACAGCTATCAATTCACAATTAGCAGAACGCAACTTAGGTATCTCTACTTGCACACTTGCACTTTCCTAAAAGACCACCATAATTCCAAGCTACGAGCACAGCCTTTATCTTCAAACCTTCTGTTTGACCTCCAGATTGAAGACGTCCGCAAGCAAGCTACCAGGGAGACCAATTCCTCTCCCTCCCATAACCACAGATTCGATAAACAGATAGTACGGGAAATCTACAAAATGTCCTAGGTGTCACTCATAGGACACGAACCTCTGAAACCGTCCTATCGAAGAGTCCCCCAGCGCAATGCACAGTTCCCGCATTCCAAGCGAATGTAGCACCGAAAGAGTCATGTCATTCCTTCCAGACGTTTCCTGGTCCCAAAGGCACTCTGCGTCTGGTCATTGCCCTATGCTCCCTCAATCAATCCATCCACGCCTTTTGGCTCTCAATCTAAACACCACATCGCATTTTGAGGAAACTTTGCCATCAGTGTGAATTTCAACGGTGCATTCCTTCATTGACAAGGCTTACAAAATGTTACTGCGATTCACCCACAATACTGTATACCAATTCAGGGCACTCTCATTGGGGTTCACTTGTCTGATGAATCGAGTAATGGCGCATGTCCGGACCATTTCTATGGCAGAAACATAAGATTACCTGGATTACATCCTGCAGAAACACCAGTGAGTTAGATCTTACAAGACATGATATCCTTTGTTACTAATCTGGACTTCATGTCAACAAGGAAAGATCCGACCTAGTTTCATCTCAACAATTTGATTTGTTCACCGAGGTATAGAGTTTCGATACCCAGGCAACATATCTCATCATCTCATCTCCGTCAAGATTGGACCTTCAATGATAGCACATTTACATTCAAGGAATTCTATCCACACGGGAGATCCTTTGTCTACTAAGCATGCTCAATGAGGCAGCAGACCTAATGATTTTTGGTCGCCTTTTTATGCGACCATTTTAAACGATTCTTCTGTCCGAATGGAGTCCTAATGTTTGCCACTGAACCATCCTATCACCATCTGTACACAGATCAGCGCCATTGAGGTACCCTAACTTGCCTCACGGCGTGTATACATCTCCTAGTACAACCGCTAGAGATTACAGTCTGTACTGATGTAAGTACGGAAGACTGGGGAGCTCAGCTACTACCACCTTTTCGGGAAGCATGCGATGTATGCTCTTCCCAGGAACAGCATCTTCATATCAGTAAATTCGGAGATAACGGCCATGTCGAAAGCCTTTCACTGGTGGCAGGAATATTTGCATGACAAGGGAGTCCCACATCTCTACAGCAGTAACTTATCTCAAAGGACAAGGAGGAGCCACGTCATACAGTGGTCACTTATCTCAAATGACAAGGAGGAACCAAGTCCCAAGACCTTCGCGTCCTTGTGTGAAATTTTCTAAAGTGTTGTTGTCACGTGCAAGTTTAACATATCCCAGGACTCCTAATATACTAGCCGACTTTTTGTCCCAGAGCATCAACTAATACAGAACGAAGGTTTTTTTTCATCCCTTGGTTTTCATTTAGGTATGTACCGGATGGGACAAACCGCTGGTTTACCTATTTGCAAGAAAGGTGAAATACCAACTCACAACCTTTGTATATCCAGTCCAGGACTCAAAGCTCGGGCAGTCATTACTCTATCGATAGTTTGGAAACGGCCTGGATGCATAGGTCTACCACCCTATACCCTTGATTCCAAAAAGAGATGCAGAATGCAATAGAATCCGAGTGTCGCCTTCTCATCATTGTACCACTTGGATGGGAGAAGTAGTTGATGAACGACTCTTCAACCTCTCAACGCGATCTCATCGAAGACTTCGGATTTAACGCAGCTACGCAGAGAATAACGACGACAGTTGCTTCGTACCTACTCATAGCTGCAGATCCTGATCGTGTGGATTATATATAACAGGTCTCCAGAAATAAACAATTTACCCAACCAGTCGTGTAGAGAATTGCTCTAACAAGACGGTCCTACACTCTGAAAGCACACGAAGGCAAATGGCACGTTTTCACCCAGTGGTACACAAAAAAAACTATCATACCTTTCCAGGCATCTATTCCGCAAACAGCCAATTTCCTATGGCTCTTCGTAGAAAGAAAGTTCGTGCTGACTTTCATCATCATGGAAGTGACGATATCGGTCAAAACAAGGACTTATCCGAGCTACTCTCAACTTTAAGTATACACAATCATAAACGTTAGCCTTATGCCCATTGTAAAACCTATTTTCGGTATGCACTGGCTAAATAAGACATATTTGAACGACTTTAAAGTACATCTCTGGCGTACTTTTCATGCAAGACTTGCTTCCTCATGGTGTTAGCGAGAGCAGGTAGAATTAGTGAAATGCACGCCTTGTCAGCAGACTCGAATTATGCGCAGTTATGACAAGACGGGTCATTCTTACTCATGACGGCATTCTCTTTCATCGCCAAGAACCGGCTTCCTGCCACGGGTAATATAACTAGAGTTTCGTCATGCAACCTCTTTCTAGTCTAGACCTGTCAGCTGAAGGCGACCAAAAGACCCAGCTCGGCTTTTCAAGTTATACCTGATTTAACCAGAACCTTTGCTTCGACGGATATCACGCCTCAATCTTGTCCTGGATTAAGTGGGTTATTCGCTCGATATATAGAAAAATAACCCCAGGCCAAACGAATTTATTACGCAATCTGGCTTTCAAAGTTAGAGCAGTTGCCACTAGCCTTGCATTCGATCGGACATCATTCAGGCTTTGGGATAAAGATCGGAGGCCACAATCACTCACTTTTATCTCCGAGATCCGTCATCCCAAAGGGCCTAATTCAATTCGATTTGGTAGGACCTATATCCGTAGCTCAACAGGAGACCCTTCGAAGTCGATCGACAAATTCTTAAGACGCGGCTTCACGACGTCCACTGAATTTGTGGTAGTGGTGGTGATTTTTCCCTATTTGAAGCCTCGCCATGACAGCCTGAACCCCGTCCATTTGGGTTAGATAGAAGCTTTATCGCATATCTTAGGGGACCGGAAATGGTATCCACGTAGTAAGGGAATGCACCTTCCTCCACATCTTAACTATTTTCCTATGGCGTTTTGATTGGGTATCGTATTTAAAGAAGAAACTAATTTTTCCTGGTAAAATGCTTCTTCGAGAATATGGAACCAATCATAGACATATACACCCTCCCGGCCTACACGCAGTTACATCCAAAGATAGCCTGCCTTCCTCTCCAATAGTAACTGACGTATTCTTAGGCTTTGCTGCCAAATCTTTTATACCTAAGAGGAGATCACTTTGCCCGCCCTCCACATAGGTCAGCAGTTAACTTTTAACTCCCTTTAACTAAAAGTTGTATTTGGGAGGGCTGGATTTGCGAGGCAGTCTTAGTAGTCCTAAGGCATTGTGATTGGTTAAGTGTCCTAGAAGAAACATATTTTACATAGAAAAATTGGCATTTCGTAAAGTAAGTCATAATTTTCAGAAACATAGTTATTGTAACAGCAACAAGAAGAGATATCATTTTTGCTATGAAGAATAAATAAAAATACACGAGTTAACGTCGTAAAGTGTTGCTTATCTTTTCGGAATGTGCGAAGAATTTGGAGTAGATTTATTATTTGTAATTACCGTTCAATTGTAAAACGTAAAACAATATATTTCTAATCGAGACCTTGATAAAAAACCAAGCAAACAATCAAACAAGTACAAAACAAAACATTAACTACAAGTGTGTTCTTTTTCAGGACGCACGAACTTGCATCGTTTCAATTTTGGCTTTTTAAAACAGTGACGGGTAAGTACAAACTGTACGTTGACGGCTGCTTTTCATGTTCAGATGGAACTTAATAAGAGACACATAGACAGATCTAAGACGTTTAAATTACTAACCATCTTGCTGCCTTACATCTCTCGCGGAAAGTCTCGTGAAGTCTGAATGAAAATTCTACCCTACCTGCAGTTAATGAAGTGAATACCGAGAAATGACTTTTTGTTCTGAGATGCTCTGAACTGTGAACAAGATTTTTCGTAAAGCATTTAAGCAGCAATGGGGTCTGTGTAATATTGTAGGCCTTAAGGTTTTTTTCTCAGACGAACCCATATCTGGTGTGTGTGTGTGTGTGTGTGTGTGTGTGTGTG
>QKMX01362167.1:41995-53888 GCA_003401595.1 Venustaconcha ellipsiformis | reverse complement strand
AAAGTCTTTGGTATGACTCTGCCGGGGTTCAAACCCGCAACTTCCTGCATCTGAGGCAGACACTCTATCACTAGGTCACCGGAGCAGTTTAATAGAATCGCATTACAACATTGTATGCAAAGTCCAAGTGGGTCCATTGGAATTGTTGTTGCTCATTGAAAATGTTACATTAATACAAAAGTGTAAGTTGAATTTTGAACAGTTATTTAAAATTTTGCACATACCTAAGTTGTTTTTTTTTTTCCAAAAGAATTAAGTAAAAATGTTACATAACTAAGTTGGATTTTCATCATATTAAGTTTAATTTTCTATATCCCTCTCTAGCTTTAACAATTTCAAATGCCTGACACCATTTTAATTTGTAATTCAAACTCAGGTATATGAGTTGCTTAATAATATCTAATATATCAGACACAATTAATTTTCATACAAGTCTGATCATAACTCATTCCATACTGTTTACAGGGCCTAGAGGTTGATTGGTTCCATTGCTTTAGAACCATGGAGAAGTATGAGAACCTTGGTCTTGTTGGTGAGGGAAGCTATGGAATGGTTCTCAAATGTAAGCACAAAGAGACTGGGCAACTGGTGGCCATCAAGAAGTTCCTAGAGAGTGATGATGACAAGATGGTAAAAAAGATTGCAATGAGAGAAGTCAGGATGCTAAAGGTAATTGTGTTCCATCTCCAATCTGTTATTAGGTCCCCCACCATTATATTTTATAGACGGGGCATATGCTGTTAACTTGGATGTTCATCCCATCCACCCAGTTTACCTTTATGTGTGTCATAAATTGTGTTTCCACTTTATGTAGAGATTGTTTTTCAGGGGTCCAAAGGGTCCCAAAATAGGCCCCAATTCCAGTCTAAATTGGTATGAATTTGTTCCTAATTCTTGGATTAAGCAATATACCCCCAAAAATTTTATTCTCATGTGATCAATTTTTAACTTACCTGGCTATAAGACCAAGTGATGTAATGGTATGAATCCAACTCAAGCATGCTGTACATCTGATGTAATCTGTCAGTGTTGCTATTTTTTACTTCATAAAAGCTGTTTGGCCAAATTTCAGCAAAGGAATATTCCTGAAGACATGCTCTACCAAAATTTTGTTAGGGATGGCTCCTTACCAATACCATGGCTTCCATAGCAACCAAATTTGGTACAGATGTTCCCCTTTTATAAAACCTCTTTTGCAGCAGGAAAGCAGCAGACTCAGAAGTTAGAAGAGAGCAACTCTCCACATGTCTTGAGTGGGTTGGGGGAGGACCACACCCTGTTTTTTAAAACCCAAGTTCATAAGACAATGTAGATCCATGTCCTGTAACAATGGCCTCACCAGAGGACCATGGCTGCATGTCAGAAAGGGCTAATTACTTCCCTGTCATGGAAGGTCCCACATCCCTTATTGATTTAGAGGGATGACATGGAAGGGGATGAATGCCGAGCTGATCCTTTTGCATAATCTGGCATCTGTAAGCCAATTCCCAATTCCATTTGGGATGAAACAGCAGATGGAGTGGGTGACTTGGTCAGATCCCTTTCCCTTATACTGTATGTAGTGGCTGCAATAACCAGTGCCTGGTTTCTTGGTCCCACATCCACTCTGTGGTCAAGTGACTCAGATCTGTGGAATGGCTCTATTACAGTTTTTACACTGGCTGTTTTTAAGGGGTCACCGTCCTAGAGGAGTAATCTACCATGAGATTATGGATGTAAAATCACGCAGCTGTTGGTTAAGGAGCAATTAAAGATTTGGATCTGAATACTGTGAAATTTCCCTTAACCTGGCTCCACTGTAACCAGGATTCCTCTGCAGCAGACTGCATCCTGCATATTTTGTTCCAAAAAACATTTTTCATACACTAATCACTATATGCTGACCACCTGTATAAAAATCTAACATAAATTTCTGACCCAGCAGTATTCAAATTAGGGAAGATTCCTGTATAAAAAACCTGTTAAGATTGATTTTCACCTTTTTCCATCAAAATTTTAATCACATTACATTTATAACCATGTGTTGAGTTAGAAGTTTATGTTTGCATCATGAATTTCTACAAAATAAGTTTTATTGGACTGCATGTATTCAAATCAAATTTGTTATGATATTTAACAGCAAAGGAGCTGGATATGGTTCAGTTTTCATATTTCGCCTTCAAAACTTAACATAACCAAGTTATGGCTCACTGTTAACCTAGAAACCTAGACATTTGCCCTAGTTACACCCCTGTGGTCTTAAACTAAGTAACAGAAAGCCAGTTTGCTAAAATTGAATGTGCTGATGTACTAATACTTTGAATAGTGTTGATGTGATAACAGTCTCGATATATCATAATGAAAGAATCCAAATTGTCTTTGAATGAATTCACAAAAATTCCAAAATAGTCCAAAAGTATTAATGAGCACTTTGTAATTACAATGAATAAATTAAATAACTGAAGCTCAACTTAAAGACTGATTCCACTATATATGTTCTGATAGGAATGAATAATCCTGATGTAAACAACTTTAATACACAATAAGAGGACCAGGTTGAGGGTCAAAAGTTAATTTCCAGAATGTTCTAAGTTGTAAATAAGATCAAGTCTTTTACTTCAATTTCAGTAATCTACCTGGCAAAGATCAGGTAGACCATGTTTTTCCAAAGGGAAAACCAATGACCTAAACTGAAATCCATGTAATCATGATTACAAACAAATGGCATTTGTCATGTAGGCCCAAACTCCAACCTTCATTTATTGACAAAGGTCAATCACACAACGCAAATTAAATATACATAACACCCCTCATGTTTGAGTTCAATTTCTGCCCAGTAACTTTTAAAGGAATGCATACACTGCATTCCAATTTACAAATAAAGTGAATACACTTTGCATAAAAATGGAGAAAGTTAGCAGTATTAGGCAACAAAAGCCTTTCATGTCTCAAAAGTGAACTTGTATGGGATAATAGAGTTCAGATGGCATGCTGATGAATGAAATGGGTGTGTTGAAGTATTTAGCAACAGGGGACTGAGATTATAAACAAATAAAAAACAGAAAATGAGTCACGAGATACAGTTGCATGATTGTTCATGCATTTTGCAGGAAGCCTAATCAATATGAATAGTTTAAACACCTGAAACTATAATTATTGTGTAGTATTGGGTTAGAATATATGTAGAGTTCATTACCCTGTTTCTGTGTCAGTTTTTTTTTTCTATTCATAAAAATTAACATTTGTACAGATATGTCAAGAAAAATTTTTTGATTTGTCCCTGAAATGCATTCTTGAAACTTTTCATAACCTTCCTGTAATGAACCTAAGGGTATAAGGGTTGTTTCCTGCACATTAACAGGGTGCCACAGGAAGTTTGCTAAAATACCTTACTTTTGTTCACAGTTATGGAAGACGTGCAAAAAATCAGTATGGAAAATTTGTAGGATAGCACAAAAAATTGGAATAGTTATAATTTTCACTGTTGTTTTCCATAGTTTGTCTGCCTGGCATAGCTTTATTTTCTATTTGTAGAGGAATTCTGAAAACAAATAAGAAGTAGACACATGAATTTGAAAGGAACTAAAATTTTAAATTTGTTCAGGACAAAAATGTGCACTTTTAAATTATTTGCTCACATATCCAAAATTCTAACAAAATATTCTGTACAGTGCAGAAAAATCTCCCAGATTAGGTTAGCCTGTGGTAATACAATAAAACTTGTCTTTAGAGACTACTTCTAAGAGAGAAAACCTGTGTTAAGAGACCAGATTTTCAATGCAGAATTATTGATTTGACTGTGTTATGGCCTGTTATGTCAGATCACCTTATGACAGATCACCTATCTTTAGAAACCATTATATTTGCATAAGGCTGGTCATACAAGACCACATTGTCTTTGGATAAGCATACATTTCATCTCAATCTCCTGCCTTGGAATCAGTTCTGATTATTTTGATATTCATACATTGGGATGTTTTTGTATATCACATATAATGTACTCACATGATTAAAAGATTATATTGGAAGAGTTTTTATATCTTTATTGTCATGGGTTAAGCTTGCAAATAGACCACCTGTTTCATTATAGGCTTGTAGGTATTGAACTTCATACACATATCTGGTAGAAAGGCGAGGCGGAGGTCAAGACAAAATGCTACATTTTCATTTTTCAGAAATGTCGTGGGGTTGAACACAGATAAGCCTAAGCTCATTGTAATGTGGACTTGATTATTAAATCAGAACAGTAGAATTCTATACAGAGATATTACAAATAACAATATTTGCTGTTTATAATGTTTAGCGATTGACTAAAATATAATACCATATATACTCACTTATAAGTAAAGTCAAACTGCAAGCAACAAAGATCCTGATCTTTTGCAGCTTAATTCACCTGCAGATCAGGGTCTGTGGTACTTGTTCTACTGATTACTCCTGACAATCTTCACAGACCCAGATCTGTCAGTGCATTATGCCTTGTATTATAAGTGAGTATATATGGTACATCAAATAAAAATCCTGCTCTCCCAAACCTGATACCATTACTGTCATTGAGTTTGAATTGAAATAATTTAATTTTTAGTGCTGTATATATCTGGTCCCTTTGATACACTGAAAGAATGAAAGAAATAATTCAAGTAATGTAACACAGTAGAAGAAGACCTATTTTGTTTGTATATTTCACAAGATTAAAAGATATTTAATGAAGAACAAAGGAAATTACACAAAAAAATAATTTTAGTGTGTCAGTGTTGTCAGCTCACTAACCAGTCTCTTGCAAGTATTATTGAGTCTATTTCCATAAAAATCTAAGAGGGTCATTATGCAACAAAAGGATATTGTATTCAGAGAACACTGAGTTGTCTCTTTCAAGACGTTGTATTCAAGACTAGAAAGGACCTTGCAGTGTGCTTTATTATATCTGAAGTTACTTTCTGTTTAGATTTTAATAATGGATGAAGACCATTGCGCATTGTAACTCCTAAAATTTGAGCAGTGATAGATGCAATTCATTTTTATAAATGGTCAGATTTTAAAAACAAAAAAAAAGAAGAAAAATTATGAATGGGCTGAATCAAATTTTTAAAATGTGTAAAATTTAGTTAATATATAAAAAGGATTTTGCTACAAGCAAAATATTTCATTTGCATTTGACATTTTCTCCACACCAGTTTTGATAATTGGTTAAGATAGTCTTTTTATTTAATTACCTGCCATTTTGACATTAAAACAAAGAAGAAAGTAAAGAAAAGCTTCACTGCCAGGTCTTTTGTGACTAAGACTTTATTGGTCATTTAGTGTGCTAAGTAATTTGTGAGTCTGTATTTGCTAATTCAATTTATTTTAATGTTCCTTTTATTAATCCAGTCATTTTGGCAAATGAAATTGAGCATTGGTATGCCTTTATTGACAAGTACATTCAAAAGTTAATATAAACTCATGTTAACTTGTACCTGATGGTTGCTTGAATGTACCTGGTTTTTATGGTCTTACCCCATGCTGAGATTGAAAAGTGAAGGAACTATTAATGCCAGACAAAGAACGTCCAGGCTTTTCTTGTATGCTTCAATATAGTAGCTGAATACTTTTTTGAACTATTGAATATGAATAATAAGTATAACATTTTAACTTTTTAGAATTGCTAAGTAATAAATGTAAGTTAGATTCAATGAATTATACCATTAGTACAGTTAACTGAAGACAATGTTCCTGGGGTAAAAATTACCATACAGCCTAATAGAAAGTCATTTCTGTTAAACTACTGGAAGGGTGGCTAGTGTCATCTCATGTGCAAGTGGAAATTGAAGTAAATTTATATTTGTATTTCCTATAATAGATACAAAAAGGTCACTGTATTAAATGTAATGCACTTCTTGCAGTATAACTGTCTGACATTAAGCACAAGGTTTTTTCTAGCTAATAAATGGTACATAAACTATAGCCTTTGAGATGAAATCAAGACATAGGTCAGCTTTTTTCTAAAGATGGATGGGCACACATTTATTTAAATATTTTGTTTTCTACTCTCTTGGTAAAAAAAATTAAAATGCATAGTGTGTTCATTATTAACTAGTAGTTAATTATTTCTGGAACAGAAGTTTTTAAAAAAAGGTCTTAAAAGCAATACCACCATCATATCCAGTTTCCTCAATATTAAGTTTATAGCTCACACATCTAGTTATACAAAAGTCAAACAGAATGTAAAAATGTAATCCTCTGCAAATATTTATCAACATTCTGTAATGACCTGTATTCTTTATAACTTAATTTGTTGACTGATTGACTATACAATCTTTTTTATGTCTGCAAAAGTTAATGCATGAAATGTTTTAAACCATTCATGTTCTTTTGCTTGATAAAAATTCAAATAATCTTTATGAACATGTCTACCACAGCTGATTCAATTTAATTGTAACTCCATATTAGAACAATGGAAACCTATCTGATGCATAAAAGGGTATGTTGCACATGGTAAAGACTAAATGCAACAACACATTGTTGGTGCTAATAAATAACTGATTTGGCAGTTGTTCAATCGTTGAACACTACATCCAAACCAAAAAAGAGAAAAAAAAGACAAAGTTATGTGTATTTGATTACAAATTATAATATATTCACTATGCAGATTTTTAAGAACAATCAACATTAGCCAAGGGAAAAACATGGGAGTTTATTACAGTGTGTGATTTCGAAGTAAATTTAAACTGATCATACACCATGATGTTACTGTAATGTCATGTTCTGTAATTGACTGGAGACAGTCTCTTAATACATATGGTTTATGGCATCCTGTTTTGTAATCAATGTACTGGAGACAGTCTGTTAATACATGTAGCTTATGTCATCCTGTTTTGTAATGGACTGGAGACAGTCTNTTAATACATGTAGCTTATGTCATCCTGTGGAAGGACCATTAATTTCTTGAGATTTGTCAAAATGAAGCCATATTAGCTGTTTAGTTTAATTGGCCATCTGCAGATTGCCACTGACATGATGCATTGGACCAATCAGAGCATGTCAATTGAAGCAACTCATCTCCAACTGCTTTGCCATCTGCCATTTTACTCTACAAGCTATTAGCAGCACAGCACATTAACAATGCATGGCCCTGGATGGCCGAGAGGTAAAAGCTCTTGCCTTCCTCTGTCCATCTGAGTTCAAGTCTCATGTCTTTGCCAATGTGGGTATGTGAGAAATCATGTCAGTAGCTTCCAGTGTGTCAGTGGTTCTTACCAGGATTTTCCTGGGATCTTCCGCCACTAGTTTTACTGAGTAAAGGTGCCCATCATGCATTGAAAAATGGCATTAAACCCAAAACAACAAAAACTAGCATTGCTTAACAGAGTGGGATTTGTCTAGGTAAATTGTGTAATAAAGCATATTTAACTTGTAATCATGTTGAAAATGTTTGCCTGTGGCCTTTATATCTCAGGCAATAGATACACAGACCAACTTGTTGGTAGTGTGAAATTTATTTCACTCCCAGTATCTCATCAGAGTTTGCAGAAATGCCCAAGGTGATCAAAGCTCAATGTGGTTGACCCATTGATCAGTTTAACATCAAAATATTTAAAACATATTATTTGCATTCAGCTCACATACATACATGCGTTTCATCATTTACTGAGAGAGCACAGCTACTTTCGATTTACACCTTTGTTAATTTAGGTCATGACGTCTGGAATCGATCTATGGCATAATTGAGTGTCAACCATACACAGTGGACATAGGCACAACCATACTATTTTCAGGTGGAATCTGGGTATTTTTTGCATCATTTTATTTACAAATATGGAATTTAGGTAAAATCTGTTACTAAGTTTCCCATATGACTTGCTATGCTTGTATCTTTTTGTAGAATCGAAGATTGCAGACATTTTTCACATATATTATCCTGACTGTTCCTTTTTTTTTGTTCATTCTGGCAAGACTGATTGTTTAAGGGCCTCTCATGGTACATAAATATAAACTTAAACACGTGTGATGTTGAATAGTTTGGTACTACATCTTAATGACTATATAATGTAAAAATTAATGTGTGGTCTCATTTTTGAAAATATATTGTCAAGATTTTTTTGTAGATTAATTAATAGTTAAATAATAGTTATATTAAAAATATTCCCAGTTTGCTTATTCTTGAGAAAAATATCATTAAAAAATGTCAGTAGAAAATAGATTTTCAAGTTGATATTTTCTCCAATATATGCAAGTACATGTAGTGAAAAAGTTATTTTCTAGCCCAGCATTAAAGGAAATTTTTTAAAATTTTAAAATAAAAAACAGCATTTTTTAAAATTTCCTTACCCTACATTGGGACTGTATTATCTGCAAATTTTCTTAGTTTGAATTTCATATATAATTTGTTAAAGATAATCCTTTTCTTGTGACAAAATGTATGTTAAATATCTAACCCCTTAATTATTGGAACTCATTGTTGCTTGAAAGTGGGTATGATAATTTCAAATTCAGATACATGAACCTGTATGAAAAATGGTCTTCATTTTGATGAATCAAAAAATTTAAATAATGAATATTCTAAAAACTAGGACTGTGATATACTGGTACTTTGTACATATAACACTGTTAATTTCAGTTTATATTAAGGTGTGCTTCAAACAAGTTTTTGATAAAAGAATAATATTAAGGAGGTAGGTATTCTAATTAGGTGAAACTAACAGCAAAGAACCAAATTCAAGTGGGAAAAAAAAATCAAGCAATTTTAGTGTACTAAAATTTAATAAGTTAAATTGGATTCATGACAGTGCCTGTATTATCAAAGGACAACAGTATACTGAGAGAATTTATAGTGAGGGACTACTATATTTGTATTTAGCCCAAGCAGTTGGCTTGTAAGACTACATATTGACCAAAATAGGAGTTAGGATAAATGAACAGCTTTTGCCATTACATTCTATTGACTCCTTGAATGCTTTCTTTTATATACATGGAACTTTGTTATAAATCAAAAACACTATAGTTATTAGTTCCTCCTTCTATACTCTGAGTGTTATTAATCATAAACACTATAGTTGTTATTGGTTCCTCCTTCTATATAATGACTGAATGAATTGAAGTTCTGTAAAATATATGGAAATCTGATCCAACAGACAAAGAAAAGATTTGCAATCAAAACATATCTTTGAAGATCTGGAGACCAGAAATTTGATCAGTATGTTCAAGGCAAAATGTGTTGTTATCATAATTGAATGGTTCGTTGAATACTATTTTGTTTCAATTAACATTTTTCAACTGTAAACTGATCATTTGATAAAATAAACTTCATTTATGGTATAGGTAAGTGACTATAAAGGCCTGACATTTAAATACATGGAGTTGCAGTCCACAATTTGTTGAACTTTCCTTAGAATATATACTTGTTGAAATTTCACTTTTTTCATATATGATTATCTGTGGAAATTGACCAGAACAGTTCTTTGACATAACAAGGGTCTTGAATGTTTATTATCAAAAGCAAAAAAGTTGTATACAGACTTAATTACTCCAGTTCTCATTTAGATGAACATTATAACATCTATACTCATTTTTAAGTTTAGACTGCGAACAACAAAGATCCTGATCTGCCATTGCATAAATGCACCTGCAGATCAGGCTTTATGCTGTTTGTTCTGTTGATTATGCGATGGAAGATCTGGGTCTGTGCAGTTAGCATTTGGACATTTCATTTAAGTGAGTATATATGGTAAATTTGGAATAAATCATCTTATACAAAAATATGCTCAGGATTTTAAAATCTTGAGGAAGTCTAATACAAGCTGGAATGAAGTGCATAAAAAGGGCTTGATAAGGAGTACTAGAAGTCTTTTTGTTTACCAGACTGTATATAATTTGTTTGCTGTAAGATATCATGGTGTATAAAAGAGCTTAACCCTCTCCAGGAGGGCTTGTATGTAACATACCTGAGCATGCATTCTAGCAGACACTTCTGCCCATTTAGTATTGATTTTATATGGCTGGAAAGATTTGAATTAGTAATCCCATTGGTTTATTCAATACCTTTAACTGCTCTACTTTGTGTAACAGAGAGTAAAAGAGTCTTTAATAATGCCCTTTATGCACTAAAAAAAGACCTGTAAATGTTTGTGGGGAAGTTAGTATTTCTTTTTATAGGCATGTGCATATATTAATCCCTCTGTCCATCCATCCAAGCCTCTGAAAAGCATTGTGGTAATGATTTGCTCATGTTATCTCTAAAAAGTAACATTTACAAGCAATGGTTTGTTTCTGTGGAAGTTTGTTAATGATTTCTTCTTTCTTTCATTTAAATGTTATGGGATAAACATTAAAAATTTAAAGTACCATCATTTCATTGATTGTTGAAACATTGTTTAAATAATATTTTGAAAGTCTGGCTTTCATTATGAAGAATTTTCTTATATTTTCCAACATATTCATCTACTAGAAACTTACCACATTGTGTTATTGGTTGATTGGTTTTATAGCACATGTAACACATTATTTGTGATATCATGCATACAAGTTTGGAGCTAAAACCTTTTCCAAAAACACACCAAGGCATCCAAACCCAGGCTGGCATAAGCAGGAATTAAACCAGCAACCCTTGGAGTACGAGTCCAATGCTTTGCCGAGGTGTGGAAAATATTAGTACGATTATCTCCAGATCTCTTTCAGAGAGTCAAAGTCATTTCACTTGCATTGGAAAAAGATGAGGATGTTTTGATTTACTCTTGAATATAAATATACGAATTTCCAGTAAGGCATAATACATAAGAGGAAGGACAAAATCAAAATGCGTCCTGAGTGTTGAATCCAAAAGCTCTTGGCACAAAGTAAACTAGCAATAAATGGCCTTAGATCAGCGTGTGTGTTCCAGGGCAAGGCACTTAATTACTCCAATTCCCTAGACACAAAATAATCTTAGTGTATTTTTGTGCTGTAAAACACCTAACCAAACCAAATATTTATCTTGACAAGCACACATACTGTTAGACCTAGAATTAGGCATGAGTACCAAATTTTTTTTGTTATTTAATTTTACAATATTTTTAGCTAGAATTTCATTAGTTGGCAGATCAAAACTGATGTTTCAAAAGGAAAATTAATTGCAGTTGTTTGAGTGCCAATTACAATCTAAAACTTAGTTTTATGATCCTGATTATATTTTTAGTGCCTACCATCTTAAGCTGTTCCTTGAGACCAACAGGGATTTTATCAATCAATAGCACATACTGTTTAATACCATATTTATCACATTTATTCAATGGGAGGTCCACCCAAACATGTTTTTTTACAAATTTTGTCAAATGTTACTCAAGTTATCTTTTATCTGTTAATAAGCCTAATCCTTCTTTTTGAGAAATTTATACATTTAATCATTTGAACTCCCTTCCCCCCTCCCCCATATCTTGTTATGTATGCCACTTGAAAATGTAATGTTGTTTTCTGGTGCCTATTCCAAATTTGTGCCATTTGTTGAGAATTGTCACCAAAACACTATTTTGGCCCATGATTTATATTTTTTGATGATACCTATGTCCCTTAGTTAATAAATATGTACTCTACTCAATGCATGCAGTCTATAGTTATATGGACTCTGCTCAAAACTAAAAGTTGGATCATTCCTTCCAGTCAGCATTTTAATTAGGTGTCAGCAACTGGTGCAACATATCTGCATCAACTGCTACATTCAGCTTTTCAACTTATTTTATTCAGGTGATCATTTTCATTTTTGTCTGAATTTGCTAAAGAAACAGGTTTTACTTCTGACTGCTTCTGAACACATCTGTTTGAGAGGGATTTTGACTTTGCTAAATGCTTAGATGTATAAAAAAAATCTTTAGTTTGTCGTGTTACCACCCATGCTTGAGCAGATGGGTGAAAATTTAACTTCTTTTTGTTTGTATTTATTTATTTATTTATTTATTTATTTATT
>QKMX01362167.1:0-13962 GCA_003401595.1 Venustaconcha ellipsiformis | reverse complement strand
GTATGTATGTATGTATGTATGTATGTATGTATGTAGCAGAACATCTGGATTTTAATTAAAAGCTTAGTTCCAAAAATATAAAGTCATGGCCATGCAGCATCATGTTCATCACATATTTAAGTTCTGCTGAATAATATCCAATGGATTCAAACCAAATTTGATATGAAGCTTTAGATTAGAAAAGAGCTTTTTAAGGTTCACTTTCATCATCTTCAAGAAAATGTTGCAGATCTATGGCATTGTCTGACAGTGATTTGCACTTCAATTGCATCATAGCTGCAGGGGCTTTAGTGTTGTACAAACAATTCAAGAGAGAAAATCCTGCTTAGCATAACCAAATTATCAGGTTTTCTTTGTAAATCTTGCAAAAAAGTTAGAGACATTTTTATCTTTATTCAGTTAAGCTCTATTTTTATTGTTTTGACAGGCCTATGCGTAGCGGACTGCGCTCAGTAACTTTGCTACATGTGTATCAAAGGGCTCAAAAGCCATTCACTCTATGAGGGAAGGGTTAAACTTGTTTAGAACTATAACACTCTTTCTTTGTAATCTTTTGAAAAAAAGGTGTCACAAAAACCATGATGAGAGTAACTGTTGACAAGCTTCATTGTAGCAAATTAATGTTGATGGATCAGATCGTATTGCTAGGCAACATGACAAAAGTCCCATCTTCATCCAGTGCATAATGATTTTTGTGGTAGATTTTAAATGAATAACCTTTACATATCGAGTTTTGCACAGAAATGAAGCTTGTAACCATGGCTATTGCCTCTCTAATGGCCATTATGTTAAAGCAAAATGAAAAATAAACCCAAATCATTGTTTCTGAAGAATAAAAAAAGCAATTCATGTTCATATCATACACATTACTTGTGAAGGTTTTAGCATTAAGAATTCAAATAGCATCAATTTTTTGTTTGGTCATTTTTTCATATCTGAGCTTGTGTATTGTGTATCACAAAAGCGTGTTGAATTGCAGTCTTTGTTCACCAGAAAATATCACAATGTGTCATTTTCAATAATGGGATTTCATTGTACACCTATATTTAAAGGTATTAGGTTAAAAAAGATGTGTACATGAAGATATATTTTTCATTTTCTTCTCACAGCTTTGTACATTTTAAAAACATAAGTTTCACTGTCTTTTTTGTGATGAAATTAACTGTCTAAAAATATTCACATAATTATCTTAGTTTTATAATTTTGTTTATAGAGTCACATTCATAAAGAGGTGAAATTATCAGCCATAAGTATTGTGCTTTGGCATCAAATACCAACAAGCATGTTTTGTTTTATTTTTAACAAAAGGGTTTTAGAACCAAGAAATGTTAAATTTTTTCATAATTGCAAGGGATTTTGTTGTGAAGTGGTAGAATATTTTTGGGGGTATTTAATTTAGGACAGTGAATTCACTATTTTTCATTGGGTATCATTTTTCAAGGATTTAATGATCAATCTGAACCACAAATTTAATGAGCAATCAATCATGAGCCTTCTACTAATGTGGAAACAATAGGTTGCCTCCCCAAACCACAATTTTAAAAACTGAAAAAATTATTACCTTTTATGAAACCATGAAAATTGGTACCTACAACAAAGAATTCACAGTATATGTATTTGGAAAATGTTCCTGGAAAAAGTTTTATTTTTGCTTTGTACTGATTTATTGCAACAGAAGCAGTTCTTAAGAAAAAAAATTAAATTCTTTATGGTTTAATGTACTCTAGACTACATACAAAGGATTTATAATTTATGTATGCAGAACTTTAATATTTTTTTGTTTGTTGACTAGCATTCGGTAATTACATGTACCTACAAGTATTTAATATTTAGATGAAAGGAACTTTCCAAAACTGAAGATGAAGCCACTGTATAGAAAGCAAATGCCTAAAGTTTTCTTAAGTAACACATTTGATTAGAATGACATAAGTAACACATTTGATTAGAATGACATCAATATGCATTTTAAACCATAAACACCTTGATACTGGCTAAACACAAAGTCATTTTTACACATGAGGTTTTTGCTTTATATTTAACATTTACGTTTTGTAGGGTAACAGATAAGCCTGTCAAAAAGTCCACCCTGCCTCCAAACTACAAGAAGTCCATGACTAACCATCATAGTGTATCACTAAGTCCACAGCCTCTCCAGTCTGAAAAAAGCACTCTGCATGATAAGTTGATGGAGAAGCACCGCACGAAACCACGAGAATCGACAGAGAAAAAGGACAAGGAGTTCATAAGTTTTCCTGAAGTTAAAGGAGCAGAGGGTATATTAATACTGCTTTCTGAACTAGTATCAGCATTTTTTTTAGATGTTTGAAAGGAACACACCTTCTTTTTATTATGTCATAAAGTTGTTCGTGCAAAATGAAGATATTTATAATAAATGTATACAGTAAAAGGTTGGTCAGCCATATTGCTTCTCAGCTGAAAAAGAGCTCTGATACTTTTTAGAGATAATTGTTTAAAGTTCAGTAAATTGACATCATTATTTCATTTCATTTTGGTTTATAGAATTTAAGACTTTAAAAAAATCCTCAAATAGTCTACTTGTCCAGAATCATAAATTTCATGAACTTACACCAAAATTGGAACATTAACTTCATTATTAGTTGTGCAAAAGTCTTGGCAAGTTGCCAACAGTTTTACTTGCCCAGCAGTCTCTTCACCTTGTCAATGAGTTGCTGGAAATTTTTAGCCCTCCTCTGCTATGATAAAGTGGTTTCTTTACTGCATCATTTTAAATGGGATGTCTTTTTTTAGTTTAAAGTTAAAAAGAATATAATCTATCAAACCAATATTTGGGAAAATTTATAATTTTCATTGGTACAGTAATTATCTGATGAGAGAAAAGTAATTATGTTTTAGTATCGAGATATTTATGTCAATGATGGCATGTAATGAAAGACAAATTGCTACAGCAAAGGAGATGCCTAATGTCATTTTAAGTAAATGTACAGTTTATTTTTCTGAAATTCTCACTTGATATAACTGATAAACTTTTTTTGTATTGTTCTTACTAGATGTGTAAGATCATCACACAGTCATGAGACTGAGGAAGGCATTTTTTATCAGGCAAAGACACATTTATCACACAACCTGTGGTGTTTTTTGGCATACTATAAATAAGATTTGGTTGCCTCATTTTTTTTTTAATTCCAGAATTATAGGCTAATAACCCAGGCATATCATCAGATGGGTAGTGTGAAATTTGCCACACAAGATAGAAAATAATAATGCAGCCACATTTCAGAACTCTTGAAAGGTCATGGTTGTTAGATCATGCAAGAATGCAAAGTTAGCCATTATCTCATCTGAAACATTTTTTCTCTTACTGGTCTTAATTGGGATCAACCATTTGACAGTAAAATAGGTCTTGAGTTCAACATGTTTGTATTAATAGCTGCTGACTGATAGGTGGTTGATGGTAGTGAGGATTGATATTTAAATGTTAAAAAAAATTTGATGCACTGGATTGTTTGAAACAGGATTATATTTTTTATATACTGGTAGATACATAGATTAGTGTGTACAATTGAAATTGGCTTTTGTGAGCCTCCTGGAATAAAAACTTCTTGTGTTTTGGACAGTTAGCACCTGTACAATATGGTTTTTCTTTACAGAGGCCAGTAATGTCAGAAATAAGTTGCAGAGAACAACATGTATACCAATAAAAGCCATTACTCTGTATATGCACATGAAGTACCATTCGAATCATATAGTTTATTTTATTGACAAATACCTAGAACACCATTTGCATCGTTTTGACACAACTGGAATGTTGAATGAGCTTTCTAATAGCAATTCATTCCGGAGGTTTGCATTGCTGTGCATCAGTCATGTTAATAATGTTAATGTTTGGAGCCAAAGATTTTTCAAAATGAGGATAAATGTTTTTAGGGTGTTTCAGTGCAGTGGATGTGAATATTGCAAACCTGTTGGATTCCATTTCACCTGTTACCTTTGACTTGGGGTAAAATGGAATCAGACAAGTTAGAGATCCCTATCCACCTTGCTCTAACTATTATGTAACAAAAAATACTTTAATATTTGAGAAACAAAAATCATATCAGATGTGTTAAACTCTCAGCATACTTTGAATCTTTTGCTTGCTGAGACTTTCAGAGCCTTGTTTCTTAGTCTCACATGAAATTTGCACTTAGGTTGTAAGATTCCTCACTGTATTGTCTGTAATTTTTCATAGCTTTTGTTAATTAGTGTATTATTTGACTGAAAGCAGAACCTTTTCATAATTAAACATGACCATCAATCCATCTCTCTGTTAACAGTTTGGTCTCCAAAAGATCAATTAATAAGGAATAGTTGGATTTCAACTAAATTTTGGTATGCAGTTTATATTGATGAGAATTAGGTTTCCAGCATTCTATATTTTTTACAGTAGTTATGGTCACTGATAGCCCTTCATTTTAAAATTGGTTTCTGCAGCTTAACTTTACATATTATTGTTTGATGTTAACTGGTTTTGGCATGCAACCTTTATCGTGGTTTGGTTTCCAGCATTCCATAACCTTATTGACGGGGTTTATAGCTCCAGACTGCTTGCCCTTCTAACATTGTTTTCTGTTGTGTAATTGACTTTTGATAGTGGATTTGAACCTGATTCTGCTTGCAGCTAGATATTGCCAAGTCTTTGAGAATGGTTTAGACATCCAGCATTCCATTTATCATTTCCAGGAGTTATGGTCCTTGATCCTTAAATTTCCTAACTGGTTTTCCACCCCATTGATATCCAGCCTTATATTGCTGAGACCTCTAACGATTCTTATTTCTAGTATCCAACATGATCATTTGCAAGAATTATTCCTCCTGATTCCCTATCCCAAAAGTCAAAAGGTTTTTATTGGTCATAACTTTACCTAAGATTCTTGAATATTTCAACTAAATTTGGCATGCAGTTTTATATTGATGAGATTTAAATTGTGTTTAATTTTTTTGTGTCAGCTTACCATGATGTTCATTGTAATGTTACAATATTATTCATTAGCACATTATATCTGATTTGGTTTTTACACAGAATCATAAAGTTCTTCAAGCAAATTTTTAAGTGCAGGTTTAAGTTGTTGAACTTTTGCATGAGTTTGATTGCCAGCATTTTACATTATCATTTTGTATAGTTATGGCCAATTATTGTTTAATAACCACTTTTGTTTCCACAAAGTCCTGTTTGCTGCACTGAAAAAAATTATGTGCAAGCAGAGCCATTTCTGATGCACCCATCACTTCCAAAGCATAAAGGTCCTTAATAAATTATTTTGCAAATTTTCATTTTGTTTTAATCAAAAGAAACTGAATGTAAATTATAGACATAGGATTTTTTAAATATTTGTTTATACATAAATTTTTTATTTTGTTAGGCCTTTAATGTCATGACCAGGGCTACTACATCATAAGCTCATTATGATCTTGATGCTTAAGAAGGCTTTTGTGAGGTATACACAAGAATGTAGGCAAAAGAAAATTATTTATAATTTTGTTGGGTACCTACAATTTGCAAAAGTTTAATAAGAATTAATATAGTGTTCAGTACCAAAAATTAGTGATGAAAAATTATTTTGCTTTAGCTTGGCTATAAAGGTGTCATAACAGCTGATTCTGTTGTTTTTCTTTTGTTGCAGCATTTGGTGGAAAGAGCAAGACCAAACCAGCATTACAGAGGTCTAACGTCGCTACGATACCACACATTACAAACTTAGATCCCTTCAGTAGTAGTACCCAGATAACAAATAATGTAAGTTGGTTCATGCTGTCTAAAAAAACTTAGCGATTTAAGGCTGCCATAGCCTAGTGACTTATGATGTCTGGTCGCTTTAGTTGTAAAACTGAAAATCGATCTCAGAAATATTCAGGCCAAGCAAAAGATTGTATTTGTACTTTTCAAGTAAGATTTCTTAATTTGGAGTGATATTTATTTACTCAAAGTGATGAGTAAAGATTTCACTTGGGGTTTTTATGAGCTGACCTACAATATTACTGTGATGGGAATGGGTATCACACTGATTTCCATGCCTTGTAGTAACTGGAATTGCATGACTCCTACTAGATCACACACCAGTCCATTGCAGGTTAACCCTACAGTGTTTTATCTGGGTCTTGCTTAAGGCAGTGGCTAGGGCAGGAATCAGAATTAATACCCTCAGATTCTGAGTCCATGGTGTCACCACTTGGTTGTACTAACTAGTGATGTAAATACCAAACTTAGGTGACTAAAATTTACTGTAGAATAAAAATTTTTGATGTCTTAACCCCAGTTTCACTAAACGTATCAAAGTGTCTTCCAAAAGTGGATATTTTTTAACATTATTCTCATGGCTTGGTTTGCAATAAAAACAATTTCACAGAACAATCATCAGTCATCAGCGATTAAGATAAAGTTATAGTATATGTATCATGAATCCTTCGGCAAAGATGAATGTTTTACTTTTTAGGGTGACTTGAGATTTTCCTCAATTTTGAGGAATTATGTAAATCATTTTTCTAGACCCAAAAAAGATGCACAAGTGTCAGAGAACTATTTTCAATCCTTTTTAGTACATGGTTCCTGACTGTAAAGCTTTATGTGTACTAATTCTTCTCTGATATTGCCAATATGGTCATGTTAGACATTAATTTTTTTACATTTTGTCTTATTATTGCTACTTGGTCTCCTTGACTTCTTTCTAGTTCTTGGCTAATGACTACCAATTGTAATATGATTTCAAATTAAATAACATATTTACATGCTTTAAAGTCAAGTCAGAGTGCAAACAATGATCCTTATCTGCCATAGCACAATGTGCCTGCAGATCAGGGTCTTTTGTTTGATATAATGATTACTCCTAACAAACTGCACAGATACAGATCTACCAGATTATGTGACCGCAGATCTGGGTCTGTACAGTTAGCAGTTGGACTCATGAGCAAGTATATATGGTACCCTGTTAGTGTATTGTATGTTCAGTTATGACAGTCTTGGTTAAACATCCCACAGCTCCCTGAGTTATTATACACAGTCACTTTTATGGCTACTTTAAACAACGTAATAAATAGGACACACTGTGTCTCTTCCTCTGACAAAAAAATGTGTCCATTGTACAAAATTTCACAAGCAAGATAGTGTAAAATCTCAGAGTTAAGGAAGAAATTTAGTTGAACAGGCTGAAATCTCATTGCTTATAAATACAAAACCTGTAAGTAGAACCCTGTATATTTTTGCAACATACAATAACATTATGAACAGCATTTTACATGTGAAAATTTATTGTGTTTTTAACAGTAAAACCTATTGAACTAAAGTATATGACAGTATTTGTTAGTGCATAATGCACAACCATATGTGAACAGCACAGACATGCATAGAAGTTAAAAAACAGAAACTGTGTTTTTAGAAACTTGAGACTGAATTTAAGCTTAAGATTTTGTGTCTACCAGAACAGACAGTGCAGACCATTGATCTGTCAGCACATCTAATGACAACAGATCAAGTCAGTGCTGTTCATCTGTTTGTGATTTAAACCAAATAGTGCAGACCATTGATGTCTCAGTACATCATATGACAACAGATTTGGTCAGTGTTGTTCATCTGTTTGTGATTTAGAGCAAACTAATACAGATCCATGACTTGTCAGAACTTTATGCTGCAACAGATGTTTGCACATGGTATTGGTATGCATTATACATGGATAAAAGAGTTGGTGATTGTCGATGATTTTGTTAAAATCATGCTTATGTTCTGCAGTAGTTTTGTTTATTTATGGTATCAAATTAAGGGTTACTTTTCTCCATTTGGAATTTGGTTTTCTCCCAAAATTTTATGTTAAAACAAGGATACTTGAATGGGACATCATTTTAGGTAGCTTATGTGTTGGAGTGCCCAGCTAGCGTTTGGGAGATCCAGGTTGGAGTCCTCTTCCAGCCATGCATATTTTTGTAACCCATCTTTTCATGAAAGGTATGGACATGATATCCACATTTCCATATGTCAGTCACACTTTCATTTCCACTCTATAACTTGAAAGCCACATGAAATTAAATGATGAAACATGATATAATTATATATTGTCATTAGAATTTGTGTCACATACCTCCTTGGGAGACCTATCTTCAGTATGTTCAGTTTTCCATCACTTTCCTTTGTGTTTACCATTAGTGTTGCATACCACATTAGAGTACTGTCATCAAGGTCAAGGCCCAAGGTCATTACTTAATATTTTGTTTTCCTTCACTTTCATTTCAGCTCTAATTTTCAAGCCATTAAAGAATGAATCATTGTTTATGTATTATCACTACAGTGTAAACCACATTGCATGCTTGGAATGTCTGTGTTAAAGGTCTAGATCAAGAATCTCCATGTTATAAACTTTGTCAAGCACTTTGATTTCTGCCATTTAAATTACAAGTCATTTGAGATAAGGAATCAAAGTTAGAATACTTGTATATCTTCATTCAAAAATTTGTCATGGACCTCATTGGGTGTCCTGTTGTCAATGTCTACTTTCCTTTCCACTTTATAAAGTTCAATCCATTTGCAATTAATTTGTGACATTTAGTATATTTATTCATCATCATTAGCAAGTGTGTTGTGTACTACATTATCATCAAGGTCAAGGTCAGTATTTTAAGTTTTACATCACACTTTCTTTTCTACTCTGCAACTTTAGGGATGAATTTGATATAAATTATTAGAAACTCATCTACCACATTTTTTATGGGTGGGGTGCTGGGGGGTGGGGTCATATCTCCAAGGTCATGGGCATGTGGCAGCATTTTTAGTTTTCAGTCATAATTTTCCTTTCCATTATATAACATTTAAAAGCCATTTGAGATTTTGGGATGGAACTTGGCACACTTGTACATCATCATTAGTAGGTTTCTTAGACAACATTTGGGAGGGGGTCTTATCTTCAAGATTAAGGTCAAGGGCCAGTATTTGTTTTCCTTCATGCTTTCCTTCATATTCTGTAACTTTAGATCAATCAGAGAATAATGGATGAAACTTTCTGTATTTACCATGATCACATTGAGATCAAGATCAGGGTCAGAGGCTAATAATTTAATATTCTGTTACATTTTCCCTTCTGCTCTAGAACATATGAGCTATTTAAAATAAAGAAAAAACATTCACACTGGTAGAATTGTGGCATTCCTCATTTGTGGTCTTGTATTTAAGGTCAAGGTCATGGGTATATATTTCATGGCTTAATTTCTGCTTTATATCTTAAAAGCTGTTTGAAATTCAGGGATGAACCATGGTACACTAGTTTGCATTTCTGTTTTATGGCATTTATGTATCACAATCAGTGTTGTATCTTCTAGCTTAAGGTCATGAATGAATTTATTCCCCTTTTCTGCAATTGTGTCCAAATGCACTTTGAAAACTTAGTTACTTTCTATGCATGCCTAGTAATTCAAAAGTTGTGTCACAATGTTACAACCAGATTTCATGACTGTATACTTTTGATGACCTTGCCAGAGTAGGCAATTGACAAAAATTCACTGAATATGCTTTTTCCCTGTGACAGCAGTGCGATCAGCTTTTTCAAGACCCCTTAGATGTGCTGGTTTTTCACTCTGATTTGATAAAAAAGCATCATTGTAGCTATTGAGACACAAGGGTATGTCTCCCAAAGCAGGAGAACGTCTTATGGGTATCTTCGGTGGATACTGGTTCAGATAATTCAGATGCTAGAGGACCCTGTAAGCATTAAAATGGCTGAAGTTTGAACTGAGATTAGCCTACCAAAAGTCCATATTAATATTCAAAGTAAAGAATGAGCCTTGTCCACAATATTTGAGTTGCATGTTTCAAAAAAATAGTACCATGGGCCAAAATTGAGATAAATTACAAATGATCATTACAAAACACCATTTCCAAAATAAATATTTTTTAAAAATTATTTTTTACTCCATTGCTATTCAATGAAATGAACTTCCTTAAGCGATTCAAACAGGAAACTTAAATGTGTTGAAAATAATTGCATACAACTACTATCTCAAAAGGTGGTTTTCATTGTAAATATCAAAGTACATGCAATCCAATTTATTTTTAATGCATTTCATATATGCTTTGTGCTTTTATGCCTAACTATTTAAGCATGCTTTACTATTTTTATTTTTAGATTTTTGTTCTCTCTGGCACTTTCAATAGTTCATCCTGTGGGCCCCAGGGTAGAATAGTATTTTATTCTGTTGTTATTATTATTATTATTATTATTATCATTTAGGAGATCCAGTTTTGGGCATTGTTTTGGCTGTGCACATTTTCCCCCGTAGCATCAGCATTAACAGACAGTGAAAGATTGGTATCTTTTTTTCTGCATAAATAGTAGTTGGATATCAACAATATTAAAATTATATGTACAGGTTAATCTTAACATTCCTCTTTAGCCATACATCTAAAGAGAGTGTCCGTCAAAATAAAGGTTTCAAGTGAGGCATTCGTTTGCAGACTCTGTCTAATTATATTGGTCCTTTGATTGTGTTGGACTAGTTCTGTTGTGCAATAAATTATTCAAATTCTCCTTCTCTTTGTAGGTAGATTCCCATTCCTCAGATAAAGTGGACAATCTCCCATCCGTATGATGACATCTACCTTGATCTCTGAGAGACAGGCAACATATTACCAGATTAACCAAGATTTGATGACAATGATAATCTACTCTACCTGCCAACAGAATTTACAAGTTTGAGAAGATTTTTTTTTTTAATTAAAAGTGCATCTTTTTGATGAAGACCAACAGTGTAATAGTGTTACAAAATTCAACTTTTCTGAGAAATGATGACCATATTACAGCTCTTTGCCAAATCCATCAGGGACAGATAAAAAGTGAAGATGCTATCAGAGAAATACTCTGCTTTTACTTGACACTCACCAGAGTTAATTTATTGTCAGGGTATTTATCATGTTAGTTTCACTTTTCTTACCCCATTTCAATGCCTGTTTTAATTATGATACAACTTCCATGAAGTCGATCAGATATGCAATTTTGTGTGAAATCAAGACAAGCTACATTCACTTTATGTGAAGTACGCATTTCAATTTTGCATTATTTATGTTGTGTCCATTACATCTAGTTGAATAACCTGGTGCATACAGTTGATTATAAGATTTTGTTCTCTTCTTTAAAGAAGTTGACTTATCTTTCTTTTGGAAAATCAGTATTATGTCCTCAAACTGTTTTATTTTATTTGTTTAAGTCTGCAATATCATGCATGTTTTACTATAAGAAAGACATCTCAGAATTCATATTTTGGATTAAATTTAATTTTGTAGAAGGTACGTTTCTACATCTTTTATTTGTGTGCCACCCCAAAGTCAGTGGAGCCATATTATAATCATATCTCTTGGTTCATCAATTTGTCAGGTAATCAACAGTTTGGTCCCTGATTGCCCAGCCACCTTACCTGGTTTCTGCAGCATAACTTTACAAATGTCTGTTGGATTTCAACCAAATTTGACCTGCTTATTTATATTCATAAGGGCTTGATTGAAATATTTCCAGAAGTCCAGTACTTCATTTAGAGGAATTATGCCCTTTGCTAGCATCCTTTGCAACATAATTTTGCCAAGATATATTGGATTTCAGTAAAATTTGATGGCACGTTAATATTGATGAGGCCTTGAATGAGATTTCCAGCAGTGCATGGCTTCACACAAGAGTTATACCTCCTGATTGTTGTTGGTTTCCACAAAATAACCCTACCAAGGTTTGTTGGATTTAAACCAGTTTTGACAGGCACCTTCATATTGACAAGATCCTAAATTTTAAATTTCCAGTATTCTACAAACCCATGTACAGGAGCTAACTCAGACTTTGGTTTCCAGAGCACAAAATTGACTAAGGTATGTCAGATTTCAAGCATATTTGGTATGCCTCTAGACCAGTTGTATCCAATCCGTGGATTATCTGTGGCCCAGTCCTTCACATCATGCAGCCTGTGGTCAAGCAGTTATTTGGAAAATATTTATTTTAACTAATATGAATAATTAATGATAAGGAACTGTTTTTGCTGATACTGCCCTTGATCTTAAGCATTTTGTCTATTTTGGCCCCCAGCCAAACAAGGTTAGATGCCCTTGGCCTAGACCTTGAAAGATCAAAGGTTTACAGCATCCCTTGAGTATTATAGGAAGTATGCCTCCTAATTTCCTGTCCTTCTGACTGGTGTTTGCATGATTTGGAGGGTGGGGTAGTTTCATTCAGATGTTTGACTTTATATTGATGAGACTTTTAATGAGTTTGATTTTAAGCATTTTACAACATAATTTACAGGAGTTATAGCCCCTAGTTTTGTACTGACTTTGGCTTTTATATCCTGACATAGATATGTTGGATTTTAGTCAGATATGTTATGGGGGCTTTAAATTGACAAAAACATGAGGGAGCTCAATTTTCAGTATTCTGTAACTTCATTTACATGAGTTATGCCTTGTCATTACCCATCCTCTTAACTTTGGTTTGTGCAGCATTAGTTTACCAAGGATGTTGTAACCAAATTTGGCATGCATTATTGTTTGGATGCAATCGTGAATGTGTTTAATTTTGAGCATTAGACAATATCATTTTAAGAGTTATGGCTCTTGATTGCATGTCCACCTCTGGCTTCTGCAACATAACTTTACTATTAAAAAATATTGGATTTCAACCAGTTTTTTTCATGAACTTTTATATTGATGAACCCTTGAATGAGTTTAATTTTTATCATTATTTAAATGAAAATATATCCCATAATTGCCTACTCTCTGAACTTTGATTATCCAACACAAATGTTTTTATTTTGCCATGCAAAATGTAGTGTGTGAGGCCTTTTTTGAGGCCTTTATCACCAATATTCAGAAAGAAAAGCTGTTGTATATTAAGGATTTAAGTTGATGTAAGACGAGATTGTCAGAGATTTATTTCTTTGTGATTGAATTTGAATTATTTTCTTGTAGTAAATATGCATTACTTTTTAAGTAAAGGTTTAGCATTTGACATAGGTACCTGGCATAAAATAAATGTATCTTGTTTTAACTTAATGATTGAATTTTTTAACAAAATATTCTTCCTTTCTTACTGCAAACTATCAATTCAGTTAAAAAAATATTATATTTTCACTCTCTTTAATTTCTTACCTATTGATGTAAAGTTTAGATTAAATGTCATTTTGTACAACAAATTTGTAAATGACAAGCTAACACAGCAAGTTAGTTAACATGCACAAATAAACAGTATTTCTTGTAAAAATAAAAAGTCAGTAAGTTTTATTATACTTTTTAAAAAATATATATTTTATGTATGGCATTTGAGAATACTATGTAACTGTGTTGTTTGAAGGTAGTCATTTCATGACTATTAATTTATGTTTTAATGGTGCTTGTAAATTCCATGTTAGCTGTGTGAAGAATGCTATACCCATTCTAATAAGCACATAGTCATTTATTAGAATGCTTCACATTCTAGGAAGAGTTTGTTGTTTGAGGCTTCATAAATTTGAAAATTTAATTCCAAAATTGTTTAATTTTGTATTTAAGTGTGGTAGGGCTGATAATCTACAAGATATTGGCATTTACTAGAATAAAATGCACCATGTCTTAGTAGATGTTTCAATGTTAAGGATACAGTTTGATGAGGAACGACATTCATGAACGACATATCCTATCAATACTTTCATTTTTGCCCTTTATAAAATTACCATGTGTCCACAAATTGTGATACCTTGAGTTTCCTGAATTCACGGATTTCATTCTAAATATAGTGGTATTTAAAATTATGTAAGGGCAGTTACCTGTACAGTTTGTTGTAAAAGGTTATTGTTACATTTTTATAATCACCATCCAAACATTCATAGAATGTTGTTACTACTTTCGTACCCCATCTAACAGAACAAAAGTCACTCATGTTCTGCCCCTTTTTATTACAATAAAAATGTGTAACTGCCATTTTACAAGAACAGTATTAGAAATATATATATATATAT
>QKMX01362142.1:0-15992 GCA_003401595.1 Venustaconcha ellipsiformis | reverse complement strand
ATATATATATTGCAGATGATTACTACATAAGCACAATAAGTATAAAGCTTGGCGAGTTTCAGCTTGACAGTTTAGGAATAGATATAATTACTGGTTAAAGATACAAGGACGGATATACAGGCGGGCAGTATCAAATAATACCTGCAAGAACGAATGGATAATAAAATAAGTTGAAGAGAACTGACATGCCCATTTAAGCGTTCTGCCTCAAATTAGGAAACAACTATTTATGGATAAACAAAAAATTCATATATGAATCTCATTTGAATTGGTAAAGAAGAGAACCAACGATTAACTCATCCACAGAGATCATTCTGTTTTAAGTAAGATTATGTAAGTAATAAAATATTTCTGTTCTTACAGTGTACATGATTTATACAAAGGCGAATCCAAACTTCAGAATGGCTTCATTTGACACGTACACTGTTTACATCACGTGCACCGATGGCAAAAATTCCACCAGTGTTGAATGTAAAGTGAGGATATTGCCCAGTCAACCTCCCGTGTTTACCAACATACCAAGTAGGTATTTTTTAAAGTTAAGTATTTGCTTACTCTCATTTATAACACAACTTAAATTTGTGCATATTTTGGTTACATCAGGTAGTTTGTAGCATCAGCTGTTTTCGAAAAGAAATGTTAGGATTTACGACTCGCCAGAACTTAGATAACCAATCCCACATATTCGCAGGGCCGTCACAAGGGGAAAGCGATACAGGCGTCGTGTCGTCAAGCTAAGGTAATGGGGTTTTGGATTGGGGCGGGGGAGGGTACGTGGGGGGGGCATATCGCGGAGTTTGCGGTATTATGTTATTGAGGGTCAAAAGTTGTATGGGGTGAAAGCTTGATAGGTTCAAAGTTTTATAGTTGTTGTGAATTTAACGCCATTTTTATCGTACGATTCATGGCAACAAATATAACTGAAGGAGGAAGGACCAGGGAACGTCACGGTGACAATCACCGACCCAAGGGAAGCTACTAGCAAGCTTTCTCACATGACCATACTGGCCGAGGTCGAGACAACTCGAGAACGCAGTGTCAAATGCTTTAAGTGTCGAATGTTTATGGGGAGTAACAGGAATGGCAAACACGCCGATCTACTATCCAAACACTCCTACCCACCAAAATCCAGCATCCACTTTTGATTAAGATCCAAACACACCGAAGAGAGAATTGGTAAATGTGTTTAAGTTGTCAATATAGACATACACAAAGCATACACATAAACAGACACCGACACATATTTGGCAATGATAAGTGTCTCTCTTTTCTATACATCTAGAAGGCCCTATACAGACAGGACCGTTCGGGTTTGGTATCCAAAGTCGGTTAACACCAGTGGCACCCCAATTGAATGTTCATCTCTCGCTTCTTCAGACGATGGGACCCTAGACCACTACAGACACCTATGTCTCTCAACATAAATTCTTCTCTTCCATATGGCTGTGTACGTGATCCTAATAACGGCCCACGATACCTTCTTCATGTATATGGGGTAGTCCGGGTTTAACAGAATAGCCGAAACGATGGCTGAAAATTCTGTGCTTGTCCACCTTTTAGTTGTGTTGCTTTGGAACAAGTGAAACTATATGACAATGTGCTTGTATATATATATATATATATATATATAATCGGATTGAAACGGATCAAAATATTCCACGAACCAAAACGCGTGTTACAAAATTAATCAAGGACACGTTTTCTCACTTCCAATGAGAAAAAAGTAAATGATTATTGGCAAGTTAAGACATGTAAGAGAAATGTATCAGATTTCTCTAGCTCAACCCTAAAGAAAGAGACCTTCATGATCCAAGGCTTTTAAACGTCCTTCTCAGACTACATAGATGATCACCAACATTGAGGCACTATAAACAGCAGTTATGATTACCAAGCAGCAACATCAATAGGACGAATATGTTCTGACGGTAATAAAGGATTAAGACAGTTAAAGCTGATAGGGGTTTTCGTTATTCAATAAAACGCCAACGTTCATTTTCAGTGATTGCCAAATCAAGTAAAACTTAAATCCCTCCATGATAAAAGGAGTGCATATGTGAGTGTGTTGGAGTATTTAATCCTTACGGAAACACACTTACGTTTTTGTCTTTTCTATGTTCTTTTGAAATAAGAATTAGAGTCACGATCAAAATTTAAAACACATCACAAAACTCAATTTTATTCACTCATTCTTTAATTTCTTATTGCTTTCACTGTCTGCCTTTTGTTTTCAATTTACTTAATGGCAGACGTTCTACCTCTTCCGTGTGTTCTATTGGTTTTGCGTCTTTGAATTTCTTGACTGGTTCTATATTTCTTTTTAAATTGTTTCCTTTTGGACACTTCAATGACCAATGTCCTTCTCCTTGACAAAGACAACATATATCTTTATCTTGGTCTCTCATTTATTTTCTTTAATGTTATAGATACTCAGATCCTGTTGTTAATTTTCCTGAAAGACATAGCAGGTATCTTGACTTTTATCTCGTGTGGACTAGGCCGTACTCTTACTGAGAAAAAGCTTTGGAACAAATCTCATACCAGAAGGGCGATGTTGTTTGACTCTTCCACTTTTTTAGAGTATGAAAACTGAATGAATATATTCTCTAAGCTTTAGAAGACATCTTAATAATTTAGGGAGAGAGTGTGCAATACTGTCATATCAAATGTTTGAATTAAGATGAAACTATTATGCATTGTTGAGAAGAAACCACAAGAAGCCAGGAGACGACGACAGTTTTCGGAGTCACAACCTAAGCTAAGGGAAGCGTTAGCACAAGTGTATGCCAGTGATTCTGAGTAATCAATGTACTTGGTCGCTGCCATCCTCGTAAGTCAAGCGTATGCAGAGAAGAACGATGCCACAGGGAAACGTGACCAAGGAGTTTGCAGTCGTCACTAACAAATTCATTGTGTAGAGAGATGTGGCTGTTTAGCTCCGAAACGTTGCTTTCCCGAAGGAAATGGTCGAATTCATTGCTATACATGCATGGGAACGTTTTGTCATTTCGTTTTTTATGAACAAGATCGCATGAAACACGTTCAACAACACACCAGTGCTTGAAATAGATTGATTCTGTGCTTCACTGGTGAATATCTTATTTGAACAAACTATCCAAAGGTAGACGTTTGTGCAGGACAGAAGACATGACTTTTTTTGAACAAATTGTGTATTGTTAGCGTCAATGCTAAATTCATATTTATTAAAAAGAAGCTGAGAAGTAATGAAATGATAATAAGAGACACAAGTGGATTTTATCTTTGTTATTGTGAATGTTCACACGAGACTGCAAATCACATAACTAATTTTTGTGTATCTCATCATGATTGTAAAAAGTGTACACATGAAACTATATTATTGCAATGTCAGAACTGTAGAAAGATCTCTGAAGAACGTGAAAAATCATTCTGGGCTATACGTATTCGCCCCGATTTTGCAAAATGTGTTTTACTCCTTATCGTCGAGACCTGTAGCAAAGAGGATATCCAACGTTACAAGAACTGTCATCGATGTCATTACAGGGACTTCTCACTATGTATCAGGTTACAACATACAATTTCTTTTCGAATATTATTCCGAACAATGTACAAAATGTCCCATAATCACAATGAATGGAATCAACCTAATCTACCTGAAAGTGGGACAAGTACAGTTGAAGATTCCATGATTTTTTAGCCATGCCGTTGGCTTTAATGCCTAGCAAAGCCAATCAACACGTTGTCCTCTCTTATTTGTTTAATTTTTCCTACCTTAACCTCGACGAAATGTGCACAAAACACGACAAATATTCCACTTTTGGTATCAAACTCACGTTTCCTATCCCTTTGGCTTTCAAGAAGAAATATTGAAATATAGATAATCTGATGTGGATATCCCTTCAAGGAAATCCCTACCTCTAGCCGTTGTAATAACGCAGTCCTGTTTCTCAGTATTAGAGGTGTTCCTGACGACCGTGTCCGATAAATTGTTTTCAGAGCATCATATAATGTCCTCATGTCATTCCAGGCTGCGTGAGACAGAAGCCTATATGCCTTATTGTTCGGCCATGTGTCTAGGAAGTTTGTGCTAGGAAGTCCTCTTGATGTCGTTTAAGGCTGGCTTGGTAGATGATGAATGGTTATCTTTTAAACAGGCCTTCTGTAGGCATTGTTTCTCATTAAGAAGCCTACGTATGGCGGCATTGTTCTTGTCAAACCATTATAGAAGTTCATGTGTGGTTGAATAAAGTATTTGGATGCAGATGAGCAATAAATTTTCTTAAAGATTTCCAGTTTTATTCGACATTTTTAAGTTCATATTGGCTGTGTCCGGTTGGCTGCACATTTCTGTGACAAATGCCGGTTAAAATTCTCCTATTTGAAATTGGCTTTTTGAGTGATTGTTTTTTGCATCGGAGGACTGGATTTGGTCAGCACTGACAAAAGCACCTCAAATCATAGCAAATCACTGACAAAGTCTGTTACTTAGTGAAAGGTTGTATCTTATTTCTTGATTGATGCAAAAAAGCACTGACGTAAATGTTATGGTACACTTCAAATCTGCTGAATTGTCTTGTAGATCACATCAATCAAAGGCTAATGCGAGAATGCCAGAAAGTCATTATAACTTCATGAAACGAGGGGGGGGGGCTACAAAGATGGCATCTGCACCTTATCAATTCCAAACAAAATACGACAGGAACAGAACTCCATCCTGAAAACGACATTCACTAACCGTTAGAAGATCATAGTAAAGTTCGATTCCTAGGGGAATGCCACAATTTATGGGCCACTTCGCTTCAGCTTGTGACAATTTCGATCTCATGATCAGTAAGTATCATAAAGAAAGATGTGATACAACAACCATCACAGTAAAATGGTCAAACTATCTTGGTTGAAAAAAGTTTCGCCAACACGGCAGCACATTGCCAAGTGCAGTCCACAATGATGATACAACCAACGCCAGAACTGATAAAGCAAGTGTAGATGTTGGCAGACTACATGCAAATTTGTGGGAGCGAAGAAGTATCAGTGTACAAACAAGACGAAAGGTTTACAAATCCATTGAGTTGCTGACCCTGTTGAATGCTTACGAAACCTGGATGCTATACAGACGCCATGCTAGAAAGACTTGCCATTTTCACGTGGGTTTCCTGAAAGATACTGAAGAGGATATAATATGACACGAAAAAAATCACAGACTCAGGGGTTCTTAAACAGGCAAGCATCCACAGTTGAGATGGGCATGCCATGTCACCAGGATTCCAGAAGAGTAACTTCTAAAAATATCCTCTACGACAAGCTGAAGGAAGGAAAGTGTTCTAAGGTGGACCGGAAAACGCTTCCAAGATTCCCTCAAATCATCCTGGAAAAATTTCAGCATTGACCCCTAATCTTTCGGAAGATCCCACACAGGATCGCTTCACCTGGAGTCACAGACTTTGAATGGATGAAAACGGCAGATGCCGTGTTGAAACGCAAGCAGCCTAAATCTACTGACTACGGCACGTCATCTATTGATCAAGCAAAAACGAGCGGTATCCCCTGTCACATTTTCAACAAACAGTTCAAGCCAAAAATTGGTTTGATCAGACACTGATATACTCACAGAAACCAAGCCACATAGTGATGCAATGATCGTCTTCGAACTCGAAGGACGAGCAACAACAGACTTAATGTGTACGTTTGCAAGATAAGCAACAATAGTTACAAGAACAATCTATGTTTAGGTTACACAAACCCATTCGACAAATATTTTCCAGACATCAAACCAATATAGCAGCCATCAATCAACAATGACATGCTGTTAACAATCATGGTTACAACTGTTTATTTTATGTCTTTATGTGCTTTCAAAATCAACTTGGTTATCTAGTTCGATTTCACAAGCAAGCGTATAATTGGTGCGAGGTTTAAAACTGGTTTTTGAAACAAAGTGGCCGACATTCGATATGATAGCAGACATACAAAAGCACTGAAATTTGGAATAACGCTTGTAGGACATATTCATTTTCAGTACTGAAAATGCTGAAGCAAAAACTAGTGTCTTGGAATACTTTTTCGAAGAACTTTGGAAGAATATATTCGAAAATATTTTACCAGTCATTATGCTCTCAAAGAAATCGAAGTATTACCACTTTTCGTCAAAGCGTAATATTAATCATACTTTCGTAGAACCAGACGTGCATCGAAGTATTGACTCTAGTAGACGAAGTAATGGAGTTTTATCCATTGTTTGGATCACATTTGGCAAAAAGATTATTTACCTAAAATGATAACCGAATTGTTTCGTGTCACTTGACAAGTGAGTGGAAAAGATCCTCCTATCTAAAAAGTGGAAGACACAAAGAAGTGTTAAATGGAACCTTTTAGTTGCCCGAGTTGCAACGAGTCACAAAAATGAAGACGTGTACCATATCGAAAGCATTCACGGACGAAGAATATTTAAAATGGGAAGTCATCAACTGCAGGAAGCAAAAGTGCGTTGGAATGATATTATTTGATTCATGGATTGCCTTGCACAAGTCAGCGAGATTAAAAAGAGATATAACCATTCTTTCTCAGAGTTCTCTCTTCATAACTATAAAATCATCCTCTGTGAGTGTGGTGTGGAGAACACGCTCCTAAAAAAATCAAATCATCTATTCCTGCCAAATCTTTGTGGTGTATTGTATCGTCGGAACAGGGATTCCAAATTTTGAGTTTGCAATAAGGAGACTAACAAGCTGTGGAATGTTTTACTTAGTAGTATTATCTTCTCAGTCTATCCTTAAGACATACCATTAACTGTAACAATAAGTCCGGGACGTTGATGCAAACGCTGGTCGCCACAAGAACTCTTACAGTCACAAACAGCAACCCTGTTTTTGAACATTTGCAAAATCATTCTCCTTTGAGCACGAGTGACTTCTCAGAAACCACCACAGTTGAACTAAGAAGAGATAGTTTTAATTAACCTTAACGAGCGGCAGTTCTATGGATATGTTTCCAAATAACACCTTACCTTGTTTCACAGCCAAATTACATCAAGCCACACAACTGGATCACGACGCTCACTGGGAAGTACCTTTGGTGGAAATCATTCGTCCTAGTCAAGCCTTGAATATCAACGTAGGCCAAAACGCTATTATCATCGATATCCTGAAAAAAAAAACAAGTTCAAGATCAGTTGGACATAAAAGATACTCACTATTATGACTACAAACAAAATCCAAATACTCAATACCATGACATTTCCTTTATTCTAGTACTGTAATACTCAACATCTCGTCGAAACGACTGCATGTATTTTCAACAATCAGTTTGGCAAATCTCGGGAAAAAGCTTTCAAAAGTGTACTCGTCGAGAATCAAAAAATTGCTCATCGTCTTTATATTCATTTTCACTTTGCATAATAAAGTCTTTTACTTTTTGTCATTGATTGTTTTCTGTTCTGGGAGATATACGGATATAATTCCTCGGAAATACATTTTTAATAACGATTAATTCTACAAGTAATTTCGTAATCCTATAGATCGGAACCAAGGGCAAAATCGTTTGCTTGTGTGTTTGCGGTGTAGTCAAGCAAAACGTAGAAGGAAACAGCAATTCCGTTGCTGACAGTCATTCCTTTGAAAGAGATTATGTTATCGCCTGTTTATGAGACATGTGGTAACCACTATAATGTTGAATGTGAATTTGTATATCTGCATTATCTTCCCATCAGTCAATCATATTTTGACATTACCAAAATGATTTCCGATAACGTGGGCGTGGTTTATTAGATATGTTAAATCAACGTTTTCGTATAGTAACACTGATTTTAATACCGATGGTGACTGCAGGATTGCATGCTTTAAACAGCGAAGCTTTACCGCAAGGAAAAAAGAATTCTTCAAATGTCGTCATCGACAAAGTCCAAAAGAAATCCTCATATAACGTATTGATTTTAATTGGAATAGACTTTTAATGTCGCGCGAGACATCCATTTAAATTCTTTTTACCTTTCTGGCAAAAGCAATGCTTCTTGCTTTACGCCACATCATGGACAATGCAGAATGAGACGTCGAAACGTCTTGAAATTTTGCAAGCACGTGCAACAAAAAGGATAAGTAAAGAAGAAGAACACGAGAATGCGTAGAATTAGATCACTAACTGAAAAACAAAAGAAAATTAAATGATACACCGACGGTCTAGAGAATATTCCAAGTCATAACTACATGCAGATTCGTTTGCCAGGCCACCAAAAATAATGGCGATGCAAAAATCCCAACGAGTAAACTATAATCTTCAGTTGTCTCTGACTAGCTCAGTCCTTGTAATTTTTGCATAAATCCTCGTTTGTTTGTACCCCCTCACCCATTTTAATAATGAAGATCATTAACGTAACAAAAATGCACATAACGTAATTATTTCATTCACTGATTTATAAATTCTAATCTTACTGTGGCCAAGGTGGTCGCAACACTTCCATCAACTGCCTGTTTCGTGCTTAACTGAGTCTCCATATTAACACGGGACATTGCTGCAACACTATGAGCGAGTCTATTTTCCTCAGACAAAACATCCTATTCGGTAACTGCCGCATAATTCCATAAATTACAATTAGGTTGAGAGTTGAAACATATACCCATTTTCACATATGTACCAAGAAATTACACCGCTTTTTAAATCCACGTGAAATGCAAATTTGTGGTTGTCATTCTTTTCTTTTGCTTGATTCGACAATGTATATTACTGAAACAGGCGATGAAGTATTCACCTTCCTTAAATATGTATGTGCAGTTGTGCATCTACCTCTTTGTTGAAAATGTACTTGCCCAGAACAGGAAATAACTGGCAAGCAGGGTCGTCTTTTACACTAAAAACTTTCATTTGGGATGACACGTGTAGACTTTAACGGGTGTTTGCCGCCTTTCCTCCCACACCCCGTCACAATCAGATTTGAAATTATAAATCAATGTATAAACTGACTAATTTCTGTGCTTAATATCTTAATCTCATTTATGCTTTTCCCTTTATAAATTGGAGGGGTAGAAACAAACGGGGAGGTATGTTAAGACCATAGTGAGTTTGAAATCAAAGGACAAATCGAACATTACATCAATAGAAATGCCAGTCACTTGTACCTGGTGGTAAAATAACTCAACGTGGACAACATCAATCCAGGGGAAAATGCCAGAGTTGCTCATTCCAACAATTTCATGCATTCATGTTTTAGGGAAGTGGATTTATGCGTGAATAACAAACTAGCCAGCAGCAGCATGGATACTTACCCTTACCAAGTGTACCCAGAAAATCTCTTAACATACGGAAACTAAACCATGAACGCCCATGATGCTTCTTTAATGACACGTAATTCACAGAAACTGATGATCACAATGTCAAATTGAATAACCGTCGAAAGAAAATCAAGCAAAAACGCAAATATAGAAATGATGGATCATTTGCATTTAGTTTTGTGGTTGGAAGACAAGTATTTATTAAATGGAGTGAATGTAGTCTGAGATTGAATTAAGTATTATTGTTTTTCATTTGGTGACTATTGCTAACGAGTGCAAAATAATCATCAAAGAAGCCAGACTTTAGGTGATCCACGTGGAAGTTTTATTTAAAATTGGAAAGAGTATCAGTCAAACTTTGAGCTTATTATTATTAAACATGTTGATTTTGGAACAAAATGATATTTTGTTTATTGGTTGAGTTAACATTCAATGACACTCAAGTTAGAGTGTTACAGACGCGTCCATGGTGTTCCATGAGACCGACGGCGAGGACTACAAGGCCTCACAAGAGCAAAAAAGAAGTGGGCTTCCTTAGAATAAAACTTGGATATGGAAATGGAAAAGCCACGGAAGATTTACCCCTCCCCTAGTCTAAAAACTCTGGCATTGAGCTGCAGCAGCAGCAGGAAGAACAATAGCAAATACAGTCAACATAAGTCACACAAACAGAAGCCTCATCCTTACCTGTCTCAGTGAATCATTCGGGGGGTAATACGTGTATTAGAAGATTTGTTGCCTACGAAGCTATACCCGAGACATAAGGGATGATTTACTTCATTTCGTTTTTAAACCACATAAAGCGGTGTATTTACCAGTCGTGCTGTTCGTCGCCGATCCTATAAGAGTAGAGGAAAAGAAGAATCACAATTTTCCAACATTGACAGATTAGGGAAATAGGGTTTTACCCCAACCAAAGTCACGTCAAGAGGGAAAAGGCCTTACCTTACATAAGGTTAGAGAGGGAAGTAAAGGAGAAAGAAGTGACGCAGATTACGGTAACGTGAAAAGATAATGCTAAACTCAAGAGGAAGAGGGTATTCCAGTTACGTAGCACAAACTGGATGAAGATGCAGGGGAGGGTATGGAAACTGAATCCCTGATGAGGAGAAGGTGACCAAAGGACCTACTTTTTAGCTGGTTGTTTCCACAAAATCTATTGGAGTAAACAATGTAAGACCTGCGTTTCCAGACACGAGAGTATAGCCAATATGTGAGAGGAGTGGAAGTAAACAGAAATCCAGTTTTAGGGTCGCTCAGATGTCTAAAAAAGAGAGATGCTAATCGTTTGCCGAAATATATGTTTGTTCTTGCATGTTTATATTGACAACTAAAAATGAAACCCCTTACACGTTCTCTTTTGTTTATATGTGTGAGAGAACATAGTAGTGTGTCTATAAATACTTCCTACCCCTGTGTGTGGTAGTATATTATGTTTGTACAAACGTGTGTCTATTTCCTCACCTTTATTGTACATCCTTCCCGTCTTCTTGTGTTTGTGTGCATGCAAGTATAACGTGTGTATAAATACTCCAACTCCTTTCTTTCGATGTTAGGTGTGTATGTGTTGGACTGTAATAAAAAACGATTGCCGAATAGTAGGGTTGTGTACTGGATTGCATTTTGACCTCATAAACATTTCGGACCCTATAAATGTTGACTACAAACCACCTATCCCGTGTTAAGCCTATGGATAATTATAACATTTCCCATATGACCCCCTAGTGACCTTCCCATGGGCTAATATTATTTCTCAAATGGTCCACAAGATGTTCATATATCTATTGCCAACAACAAACTTGATACCAAATATCGCAGTTTAAACGCAGTTGATGTTCGTCTAGTCGCCGGTTTCTACAATTTCATGCATTCGCACATCACGTTATTTATCCCAACTTTCATGAGTTTAGCTTACACTTGAACGGTTGCATCACGCCAGTAAACCTATCATGACTACTTGGACCATTTATAAAAAGCAACTAAATAATACTTTTACTCACTTATGAAAGTATATTATGGTACTTTTGTGAATTTAATGGTAATTTTGATTTTTCCGAAATTACTAGCCAAACTACCTTAAATTTTACCACAAAGCTGTAAACAATGATATAATCTGAGACGACAGTTATTCATGGACCGACCGACAGTCAGTAAGATATACAGGCCGATATAATTAGGTATGTTCAAATAGAGATATGCTTTTTGCTATGTGTAATATCAAAGTAAAGAAAACAACGCAAGTACGAACGTACGCACGGACGCGGATCAAAGGAAACATGCCACAGAAGCACATACAAAGGGTATCAACACCATCAGTGCCTCTGCAAATGATTGGATATAATTACTCTTACATTTTAACGGACAAACAGTTTATCTGAAACTGACAGTTACCGTTGATGCTCTACGTAACAGTAATTGTCCCAGTTACATGAATTTCATATTTAATAAACATCAGTTTAGTTCATTACATAACGTTTTGGTTTTTGATGACGTTGGAATGTGACGTTACTAGGTGTTGTAAAACAGTTGGTCTAATAATTATAACGTAATAAAGGTGAATATTGTCTCATCATGTTGTATAATTGGTCCCCACAGCCGTATATTTCATCAATAGTTATAAAAATTGTCTTACTTGTTGTCAAAGAGGCTATCACAAAACATACATAAATAGAATGACGTTTAACAATTATTTATTTTTAAATCGCAAAAATTCTTGTACATAATTATAACAATAGAAATTTAATGTTTTGGTGACAAAATTATTTTCCTTCAGTATACTAAAGCGGCATGAAAATTGAAACCAGGCATACTCCTGACGTTAAATAATCAGCTGTTTTATCAATATTTTAGCATTGGTAACCATGAGTACGTCAAACGTCAGCCCGGACACTGTTTTCGACGTCAGCGTGAGGGATCCCGATAGCTCCACATTCAACTATTCGATTACGTGTGTACCATCCAACTGTCCATTTACAATATTTAACAGTAAGTAGCTGTGTCACGTTAATTGTATAGAAAACTTTACTTATTTTGTTTCCAGACAGTGATTGCTGGTGTCCTCATTAGGAAAAGCCAAAGAAGTCTAAGTGATCAAAATACAAACTGTTAAATTTAACCCTAGCCACTTCCTATATTTGCATGTGGAAAAAAAAAAACTCTGGATACTTCTGATTATTGGGACAGAATTATTATTTTTTTTATACCATTCCTAAATTTCAAACATCGACTGATTTTGTTTGAAAAATCTTCTATTTAAATTTTCATAGTCAATAATTAAGTTAAACACCAATCTTATTTTGAGTCTCAGAAATACTACTTTAGGCTTAGGTCTGGATCTGACTGCGAATCGGACACATACTAAATTTAAAACAAAAATCACCCCATTTATTCTTCGTTTTCTTCCAGCCGGACATATTCAGTTAAACAAAGATCTAAGTGACCACACCGTTGGAGGATATGATGTGTATGTTACAGTAACAGATGGTTACAACACCGTTAGCAGTACACTTTCCGTTACAATCTCTGGTAAGTCGCGGAGAATATACAACTGTCCTATCGAAAACTGTTAGTAGGTCGGGTGTAGTAATGGATACTGACCAATCACAATAGGAGGCATGGGTAAAACATTGCTTAAATCGCCACTTTTCTTGTTGTTTGTATGAGACTTGGAAGAGAGGTTCAGTTGACTAGTAAATATTCTCTAATTAACATATTCAAATTCACATTGCTACAAACTGGTATTTCAATATGCCAAATTGCCGCGAATAAATTCCATGCTGAAAACCATTGTTGTCACTTGGGTCAGATGTAATCTGTACTAGTAGGCAACGCACATCGCATGGGGAAAATGGCAAGTTAACTATAATTACACAACTATCATCGCGTCTCCGGACAAAATTAAACTTATTGCAGACCATGTCAAATAGATCAAGACGAAGAGAAGTAAATGCATAGTAAATTTTAGAAGCGGAGATCGCTTCGGTTTAACAACACACCGTCTGTACGTGCTTAAAAGTCGAGTCAAACTGCAAGCAACATATATCATGATCTACCATGTCAAAACCTGCGCATGCGGACTAGGGTGTATGTCATTTGTTCTACTGACTACTCCTAACAAGCTGCATAGACAAAGATCATTAAGCGATGGCAGACCTGGGTATGTGCAGTTTGCAGTTGGAGTCGTTTTACATGCTAGTATAGACAGTAAAAATGAGCAAATTGTTTCTGAGATGTCATGTTGGGTTTTATTCGTATTATTTTTGTCGTCGTTGCTCGTCACAATATCTATCAGACCACTATTTTGATTTCAGGTATCAACGTCGCCCCCAAGTTTACTAATTTGCCTCTGGCTAATATATTGGTAGTACCCGAAAATACGGCACCCGGTTCTTCAATTTACCAAGTCAGTGCAACGGATATCAACAAGGATAAGTTGACCTACAGCATGACGTCTTCGCCTGTGACAGGGGCTAGCTATTTCACCATTGACAGCTCGAGTAAGTCGCGTTGCTTTAACTGTATAAGTTACATTGGGACAATGTTCACAATCGGATTCATGCAATAACTAGGGAGTTTAGGATGTGTACGTAGGGTATATATTCCAAATATGTGAAAAGCTTAGTTGATTTCCATGAGAAAACCTTTACTCTGAATGTTCCGAATAATATGCTGTTACATTGGTATTTCAGTGTATCTAGCAACACTCATGCTTTCAAATAGTAAACGTGTCTACAGTTCCGCACATCGCAACACACGTACGGTGATATTGGTCAAAAGAAAACAAAACCAGGCTCTAATTTCTCAAACAATAGTTCCAACAATTCGACTTGTGCGAAAATTGCCCACCATATTTTGAAGCCGTACCTTGCTTTCTTCATGAAATTCCTCATATGCCATCAAAATTCTGACAAAATGGGATGTGGAAGAGAGGTGGGGTGGGGTTACTGGCTTCCATGGTGGTTTGCTATATTTCTTGTCTTTAACAACAGTATCGTTGCTTCCAATCCATCAGTTTGACATAATCAAGTCGTATCAATCCGGACTGTGATTTAAGTTGCTTTTAAACACTCCACTTGTGATCACTGAATATGACTTTTGTTTACAGTAAATTCATGGCGTACTTTTCATTATGTGAGCGATCAAGTTTGAGCTACCATGCACTAAGCAAAACAGAATTTGTAAAATGGCTTTAGGCATTCGAGATAAAAATTATATTTAGAAAACAAAATAAATTATTGATCAATTTATTTACTCCTCTTTCTCCCACACCGCCATCTAGCCTTATCTAAGACGGCTTAAAAATCTCAACATTTAGTTTTGTGTTGTCACAATTTGCTCTTGTTGCTGTAACAGTGTGCTTAAATCAAACACATTTTTCCTCTACATTATTAAATCCCTTTGTTCATTGAATCTTTCCTGCGTTTTGATGTTAATTTGTGACTTTCTTTCTTTCTTCCAGGTGGTTTAGTTAGCACATTAATGACTAGCGTCTTGAATTTCGAAGCAATGGCAGAGAAGTTATTCACAATTACTATCCGTATTTTCGATGGAAAACTTACAACTCCCAGCACGTTAGTCATACAAGTTCTGGATGTAAATGAAGGGTTATCTTTCGCTCAGAAAGAGTACAGAATCATGGCGAATGAAAGTTTGGTGAGTATTTGAGATAGACGAAAATGAAACATCCTTTCAGAAATAGTACAGCTTGTTGTGAAGACTTTCTGAAGAATTTTTGGCATATATAAAAACTGATTGTACTAACAGGTATTAATGCTCAATTGTTTTTAGTGGATTGCGACTATAACTGAGGTACTAATTCGTGTTAATAAGATATGGAAAACAATAATGAATAGTAACAAAGTCTTTTTCTAAACGCAGTAAAGTATTGGCATATTTGTACTCACAACTTTGGACATTTGCTTTCCTTTCTAACAATACGAAGAAAATCAAAGCGGATGAAATTATTGTGGGATAATTGCTTAAGTAAAATTTGGAATAGTCTCGATCCGTCATTTGTTTTTTCGTTTATCAGAAAACCACTGATATACAACATGATGGTTTGACCAAAATTAATTGTTACTAAAGGGTTATCATCTAGATGGGATTTGGGGATATTTCACCTTTCTGTTGGCAATGATTTGTATCCTTTTGGAGGAACAACATATACCTACATTTAAATTGACGGTAGCTTTTTGCATATGTGACGATGGGGCAAAAACACTGGATTCATACCTCACTATCAGTGTGCTCTTACACAATAATCTGCTTTCAAAACAGGTAAAATGAAATGAAGAACATTTGCATTCGCTTTCTATCGCAAGGAAGATCTGTATATTGTTGGTCCTAACGTCAGTCATGGTAAGAATTATACATCATACCTTCATGTAGTGGTTGTTAGACAATAACTGTCAACATACCAACACACTATGCTACATTTTTGGACCATATTTTGACAAAGCAGGCGAGACGTATAATTTTAAAAACAAAATCTTGTTGATTAATTCTTAGCAGAGATCATCTTTGTGTCAGTTATAAACGTGAAAGAAAGGGAAGTCTTTAATTTGAATTAATTTAGTGGATGGGAAGTAGCAACAACTGTGCCTTATGCAATTCATTTGGTGCCTCTAAAGTACTCCTATTATACTTGTAATGATAAATGATGGATTGTGAGAATTTAGTTACTTTAATAAACCCTATACCCAACTGATGCGTGGTTGATTACCTGTGTGATAAATTGGCGGCGTTCACAACACACAC
>QKMX01362135.1:2505-14834 GCA_003401595.1 Venustaconcha ellipsiformis | reverse complement strand
AAAACATTTGTGTCTGATCAAGTAATTTGTTATAACTGATACTTGCTGTTTTACAAGCATTTTTTTGTCTCCAGTCGAGGCTCAATTTTCTTGCACACTGTTGAAAGAGAAACACCAACACCAGATATTATTAATAAAAATGGGTTTAATGATGCTCCACTTGAGATTATATCAGAGCTTTTCATAAACAGTGGTAAATATGATATTACTCGAAGTATTCTACTGTAATGTATTCTAATGTAATACTTATAACATTGTTTTACACACCAGAGGTTTTTATTATCCTGTTTTGGAATTTCTTCTAAAATATAATTGAAATTAATTATGTTTTTTTATTATACAATATTTGCTTACAATTTTATATAATTTTAATAACTCTAATAAATGTACCAACAATCAAATCAAGAAAATCACAGAACTTATTATTGATAGGATTAGCTAAAAAATCTATGTATTTGTCATAAACATTGGACAAAGTATAATTATATCGTTTATCTGTTAATACCTCATTTTTCTTTAACCATCTAATCAAACATGTTTTCTACCTCACATTCATACAAGTCTGTTTTATTTACCAAATTACCATATTCTCTTTCTCTTTCATCAGTTGACTCTAGTACCAAACTTATTTGATCCAACATAAAAATTTTGAGGACAAGATATTGTCTGATAATTGTGGATGCGACTATAAAATTTATTAGCATTAATTTTCTAAGTCTGTCTCATTCAGTTGTGAGAAGACCAATAATATGAGATAACCTTAACATTAATTTTTTCGTATGATTTAATGAGTATTTTCTCAATTTTATTGTAATTATTTTACAATGTCAATTGTCTAGAGCGATAGAAGTGGAACAGCATCTTTGTCACTTATGTCACAATAAGAATCAATCTTTTTTATAATTTTTTTTCATGTTACTTCTATTAACAAAATTTTCTTGCTTAACATCATCAAGATTATCAATTTCCTGGTTAAGATTTTTTAATTATATCTAGAGATTAAATAACAATAATCAGATTGAAATCAGTTTTTTTTTGTATCATTGGTAAAATTGCATTTGAGTACACTTTGACTATTAACGTATTTAGCGATATTAACTAATGTTTCTTTGTCATGGTAGTTTCAGCAATAATAAGGAAATGAAAAGAGAGAAGGAATTATTATTGCTGAAACAATGAAGGGAGCAGCAGAACAGTATTGAAATATACCAGGAGGTCATAGTAGAGGTTGGAATTTTAAAAGACTGTTTAATTAGTATAAAAACGAATGAGGTAGAATATTACCAGAGGAAATAGAAACAACCTGATCTGGCATTAAAGTTTTTGCATTAACTGCTAAAATAATTGGCCGACTTATGTTGTTAATTTCATCCAAAGAGGCTGGTAATGAAAGCACTGAAATCGACAGCGAAATTGTTGATATATTAGATCATCTTAGATCGAGCGGATTACTAATATCAGCCGAGTACGAAATTTTACACAGTGATCTTATCTAACAATATTATTATATCACTATCATCAACACCACTATTACTTGATTTATCACAAACAATAAAACGCTCCAATTGTTCTGTTTATTAGTCCACCAATATAACTAGATCCAAATAATACGAAATTGGACTAATTTCCGCCACAATATGGCACTCTATGCCAAATGTAAAATTAAACATCAATGATGTCTTTACATTTCATTCTGGCACGTGGGTGTCTGTCAAAATACTACAAGGAGCGTATGATGTAATTGATGTTAATAAAACGATTAAAGAACTAATAGCAAAAAATGGAGCCGTCACAGACAATTTTGAGTTCTCTTCAAACTATAATTCGCTATGAGCTAGAATCACGTTAAAATAATTTGATGATCGACTTTTTTTACCAGCCACTAGTTTTGCATCCTTGATAGGATTTAATCATCGACAATACGTCAGTGTTACAGAACAAACTATATCGTATCATGGAGATTTACCAGTTAACATAACAGAAGTAAATACAATTTTAATTGTTCCACTAGGATCTTATTCGGCGTTAGGGAGTCAAGGTCAAACTATTTATAGTATTTCACCAGATGTTACTCCAGGATCACTGATGCAAATTACTCGATAAATAATATATTATTCTGAAAATCAAATAATAAGTATATCAGTGGAACTAACGGACGACAAATAGATCTCAACAATGAAATTGTCACGTATTACTTAGACCTACGCAACGCGTAGGCGCTTAAAACGTTGTCGAAAATTAATTTTGTAAACCTATATTTTATAACAAGATGTTACGAAGAAAAATTTACGAAGAAAAATGATCGTAGTTGAATTTATGGAAATATATTTACAACAATTGCTGAGAATATACCAGGAATAACGCGTTAAGTAGCACCAATTGATTTTGACGCAGGTAAAGCTATCGCGTCTGCAGATGGCAATGAAATACGACCAAAAAATCGCACAAATAAGATTAAAGGCGACACTAAAAGTGTTGCACCTTCAAACGCAGAAACAATCCAAGTAATATCAAATATTGCACTAACAGCGGAAACAGCGAGTTATAATAGCCACCACACAAAAAAATATCGCGTGGTGACGAAGTAATAAGTAAACTGCTAGAGAAAACAAAGCCAATGACTCCTGTTGTTTTTTAGTTGCAATTGTATGTGGCTATTATAAAATAATGTCAGCTAAAAATTATCTTGATCTTACTGAAGAACATAATCCTAACGACGTTGTACAGAATTCGAATGCATCGAATATCTGATTAAAATGGAAGAAGTAAGGATGGATTTGGAACTTTTAATAGAAGAGTTGAGGATGTGTTTATAAGGCGGCATCAGACGTATGTGGCCAGATAATGATAGTACTTCGTGCTAATATTGCAGCTGGTGTGAAAATTGCAATTGTCAATAACGGATGGAGTTTGTTTAGAAGTGTTAAATACCAGTTGGCTAATCAAACCGCGGAAGATATTTCAATGCACTTGCCGTTTGCAAGTACAATACTAATATCGTCTTGTTCAGCGATGATCATTCGAGATCACTGGCTACAAATATGATGTGGTTTAAAGATAATTCATTCCGGACAGTTTCAAGAGAGTTTCATACTGGCGCTGGTGTTCCTGCTGCAGGTAATACCAATCTAATCGCTAATCCCGCTGGTAATGCAGTCGGTGATGCACAATAAGATTAGCGGTCACAAATACGACATCAATATAACGAAAGATATGATAAAAGAAAAGTGTTTGACTCGGAAGCTTGCCAAATAACAATGATGTTTCCGTTGAGCACAATATTTGGATTTTGTAGCGATCACAACAAAGATTTTCGTGGACTAAAACATACTCTTATATTTGATCGAGAGGAACAAAACGATTGTATAATCCAGCTGATGTAGTAGCTGAAGACTTATTAAAAGATTTTAGCGTTATGAATGCCACGTGTTGTTCCATCGACAAGTAAGATGAGGGGAACCTGAGTCGATGTTGACCGCGTGGACAAAAACGATATATTTCCAGCAAAACAAAATTTATCTGACGTCAATTCCTAACACAACCGATTACACGTCGTGTGTTACAACCGCTCCAAGCGAACAATTGCCGCGACACTTGTTTGTTGTATTTTAACGACAGCAAGAATTCCGTATCTGATAACTCCAATGTCAGGCGAAGTTTTGTTAGGATAAATTCGAAACAATATCCAGAACGAGCAATCGAATGCAATTCTGCTGACGATGAAACAGTGGAAGCCAAATATCTGTCGAATACCCAATATTTTACTTCGACGTACCAAAACAATCCGAGAGTGCTATATAGGATATACAGCTGATATTGAAGTTACTTGGACTCTTGGTGAGGCTACAGATGATCAGTATAATGTATATGCACTAGTTGTCATTGATTTATTCTTGACAATTAACGCAAACAAAGAATGACTGTACGAGTTTAACAAACTTGACATTATATAAACCGAGTACACAACCAGAAAACTATACCTAACGCCCAGTGAAGTTAAAAAAATTATCAGCTGCGTTTGCTCCACAGAGTTCTGTTTTTCAAATGATATTTTCAGCGACTCAAAACAAATCGATAAACTTGATAGCAAAGCGATAGCAGGAAAACCGTTTGTTCTTAAACTGTATATTTTACAAGTTCCAGCGATGTCAGCACATGGAGGATTTCTTGGACCAGCACTTTCTGTAATATCTAGCCCAATACCAAAGATTTTACCTGTACTATGAACACTGCGACTAGCATCAACATCAGAGGCAGTATCAGGAGCAACTAAAAGGGCAGTAACAGGAGATGGAATTTTCGTAGACGGTATCAAACAGATCTATCGTTAACGTAGTTTTACTTAACAATAAATAATATAATACCAGCCTAAAAGCAAGATAGTCCACACAAAAAAAAACAAAAAAACAAAAACAACGACAATGTCGAAGTCTCACATTAGAAAAAGGAGGATTTATTCCAATAGCTTTGCTCTTAGTGTGATTAGCGGGAAGTCTTCTTCCAAATCTACTAGGAATCGGACGTGGCATGTTACTACCAGGAACCAGAAGCCGTTGATAACGCCAGTCGCGATGAGCAGTTTTGATATACTTAAAAAATTAAAATCCGAATCGAAAACAGTTTTTGCCGAGTAGTTTTCTAAGATGAACTTGATGACATACCAGCAAGTAGTTCGTGTATCATTAACATACAAAATTTCGATGATGGATCTGTTACGCATTGGGCTGATGTTTACAAGAATAATTATTTTGATTCATTCCGACATCCTCTGAGTGATCCGATAAAAATATATTTAAAAAATTTAAAAAATAAATTATTCGTCTAATAAACAACAGCCGATTGGAACATCAGCTTGTGGTTATTATTGTATTGTGCTTATCTGGCAGATGTCACAAAAGGAAGGATTAAATTCCGATTTAATAAAGATCATTTTACAATTTTATAGACATTCAAAGCAAAGACAACGATGATATAGCAGTTTAATTTTTATAAACTCCTTGATATAAAAATATTACCATACTGTCTCAAATGTAAAACTAAATCAGATTAAGGATGAGACAACGGTTAAAAAAAAAAAAAAAAGCATTTGCGCTGTTTGTGGTAGAAAAAAAAATGTGCTTCTGAAATCAACAACTGTAGCTGGGGCATCTGATAAAGTATTTTTAGTAGATGATTAATTGGCGATGGTAAATATTCTTGGTCCGATTTTTTATTTCTTATTTTTGTGTGGGTAAAACAACGAGCAATTTTAATCAATAATTAGTTAAAAAATATAAGCAACAATTTTGTCAAAATTTATAAATTATTTTCAGATTTATATTAATTTGATGATCAATATTTTGTCGACGATAAAAAATAAAATGCAATTGAATGAAACTGATTGTGATAAAAATCATTGAATAGAACAAAATAAAATTGCCATTAAGTAGTCGGTTTTGGAGTAGATATACATAAGATTATTGGTTAGTTACCGAAACCGAAAAGGGTAGGACATAACTAGGCACAAATACACTAGGCCGTACAATCCACTAGAAAATCAGTTGGACGAAAGCGATAATCCATTACCAATACAAGAACCTTAAAATCACGTTAATGCAATAGCAATTCGTTACGATATATGTTATCGTGATATAGAACGTCCTGAGAACGTTCGTGTGTAGAATTGGAAATGAGACTGTTATATAGTAGTCCTAGACAAATTTAAAGATATGAAACATGCAAATCTACGAGGAAGATTTGATAAAAAGTTAGTTGAAGAAATGACAGGTACAAAATATAAGTTAGGTCTAGGAAAGGAATTGCATGGTGATTTAGCAGTTGAATTAAGCCTAAAAAATATCACCAAATGATGCAGTTAGGTCCAATATTAGCAAACGCAAACATTTACATGCAAACATAGATTTAAAGTTAGTGAGAAGTTAGAATTTCTCTGACAAAAAATAAATTTGAAAAAGAATTTACTCCAAAATGGAATGAAGAAGTATTAGTTGTTGATAATGTTTTAATAATAATATATGTAACGTGCACGCTAAAAGAAAGAGTAATAAAAAGAGTGGCAAAAAACACTTGTCACGTGGCGCGAATACAGATATACATTTAATAGTTGGATACCAACCAAACAAATTATGAAATAATGTTGCTATATACTTTCTCGTACATACATTTGATAGCTTTACATTTTACTGGTTTGCATAACGATATTAGATATTGTCTGCGATCATCAGATCCTCATTAAGTTAAAAATCATGACCAATATAAAATCTTATTTTATATTTTTCTGTTCGTCGGGAATTTGATATTTAAAAACGGTTTTATCAGCCGCCAAAACGATTGACTTTGATCTACTGAAAAAATTAAATTTCAAATTTGTTTGTGATATGATATTTTACGTTATATCGACCAGTTGTCTGTTGTAATTTTGTTTTATTAACTGCATTTAGAATCTCGTTTTATTAGCCGTGATTGTTAAGTAGAATCTCATCCTCTGTGTAAACGACCGATTTGTTTATCTGCTACTATAACATCTCCTGCTGTAAAATTATCATCAGCATTGATATCAGCAAGTCGTTTAATCAAATCCATATTATAATATATTTTTATCTAATTTATTATTATAATATGACTAACGAGATAAAATATTATCGAAAAGTTAATATATTAAATTGTGGAGAATTTGCAGAAGCAGTGGAAAATAGTTTGTCAAGATATAGTTCTTATTCTGTTGACGTTATTGTGATGTAATGTGAGTCTAATTATATTCTGATAACAGCGGCAGAAAAAAAAATTAATGCAGTGCGTTTATTATGCTGAAATTTAATAAAAATGATATTTTAATGTACGCATTCAATTGTCTTACCAAAACGAGGTAGAGAATATAATAATCATCTTACCTGAAAATGATTCTGTCGAATGTTGATTGTGATGTTGCAGATTTTTTTTTTCTATCTCCAGCAAATTATATTGCTCTAGGATTAATATCAAAATGTTAAGCTGTAGATGTTATTCAATGAAATCTTAGTTCCTCGTCTATTTCCAGATAAAGCTAAACAATAGGTTTAAATTTACTAAAATTATTACCTGTGTTTCCTCATCTGTCATTTTCTTGCTGAGTGACAAGTTTAAGGTTTTCTAGACGAATTTATGTTTTAAACACAATTGACGTCGTCTATCACTAAACTATTAGATATATATCGTTAAGCGTTTCGTAAATAAAACAATGGCTATAATAATTAACAAAATCTGTTTTTATTCCTCTAACATTTATTTTAAGATATCCATTTTACTTATTTTTTCTAATACTTTTTCAGTTTTTCTTTTTCGAATAATTCCTTTATCATTCGAGTCGTAAAGATCAAATACGGGATGAGGTTGAAATGTAATGATAATTTTTCAATACTATCATCGGTAACCGCACCATTAATATGATATACTCGCTGTCCAGATGGTATTTCTCCGCAAAAAAAAAGTGTAAATAAAATCTTTCCTTAGCATTTCATCTCTCTCAGCGTAATCATCATTAACGCTGATGTTATAACCAGCTATTGTTGCTTTCCAAACGGTTCTCTTTATTTGATTTATATCACAAACCATAACATATTTCCCACGAACGAGTAGTACTTGGGGTGAACATAATAATACTCTTGCTCGTTTGTGCTTATCATATTTTGTTTCATTATACTATACGTAATTTTTATATCTAGTTGATTTTTTTTCAACTAGCGCGTGCGAAAGTCAGGTGTAATATCAATTAAATCTATAAAGTGTTAAATAAATATAATGCTGAGATTGCAAAATATTGCCAAAAGGAGCCTTATAGGATAACCTACAAAAATAGCCACTGCTTTTGCTGGAATTATAAATTTGATAATCAAAATACTTTAGTAAATTTTAATTCTGCAAATTGTTTCATCTCTTACTTCCGATTGTAACGCAACAACTTGCAGTGCATAAAAGTATCAAGTTAATAGTGCAATATCATGTTATTTTATCAAAGTTGAATGCACTTCTTTGAAATTATTATTTCATCAACGAGATCACTGAACCATATTTAACAGCTCAATCACTAAAAATATTAGCTGGAACAAACATTTCATCAAAAGCGGATCATCAGGAAATAAATTTTAAAAAATTGGAGGAATTTACTGTATCAGAATCAGGTTGCAAATTAAAAACATAAAATGTCGCATAAACGTAAAAAAGCTTTGATAACAGATGTTTTCAGTGGGTTATTATTTCTGTGATGTTTCCAGCAGAACAAATGTTGATGGTGTTGACAAGTATGTTAGCCACGTATCGAAATTGAATCTTAATGCCAATGACTTTCCAGGTGCAGAAAATCAAATACCAAAGTTTGAAAAGCAAAATGATGTTTCAGTCATTGTATGTGGTCTTGACGAGAGTGAAAATAAATATTCAAGGTATATTTCAGGAAAAAGAAACTTCCCAATCTACAATAAACTTGCTGTTTTATAAGAATCATTACGTTTGGATAAAAAAAAAATCTTTAACGGCTTAGTAGGCAGACAATATAATAGAAATAAAGTAAGAAATATTTCTGCTACCGTAGTTTACAATGCTTTACTAAAGATGAATAATTGCAAGATCATCTTAAATATTGTCTTATTGTTGAAAAAGTAAAAATACCAGGAAGAAAAAGAAAAAGTACTAAAATATAAAACTTAAAATCACAAATTAAATATTCCGTTTATTATTCGTGCTGATAAGTTAGTCAAAAATGACGGTTTTGTCAGTATGAAAATATTAAATGAAAGTATTGTTGCAAAAAAGCGGCGAAAGACAAATTTAAAGTTTAAAAAAAAAACGATTTTTGTTCTGCAGCTGTATTTTACCAAAAGGCAGTGGTAAGATTCGGAGATGTTATTTACTGAGAATACTCACTTGTTTATAATGTAAAATGTGACTACGTTTATCAAGATATTTATAAAAATATAAATTTAGGTTATTTTTCAAATGATCCATAAAGTAGTGAATTTCATAATGATGCAAATTGAAAAGTCAACAGCAGCATGAAAGATAAACTGATGTTTGCGCCAGTTAGGGAATTTGTTGGACTGAGAAGTATGCCGTAATTTTATACGATGATAATCTGACAAAAAAAGCAAAAGATGTTCCACGTGGATACGTAAAAATGTGCATGAAATTTGATTATTTTAAAGCAGCTCTAAACAACTGCACTAATTGTATTAAAACAAATGTTGTCAGAACAATTCGTCACAAAATAAAAACCAGAAACAATTATAAAACTTGGACTAAGTAATTTTGATGATGAGAGATATTGCGAGGACGGAATTAATACGTTAGCTATTGTTCACTAAGTATTTTGTCTAAACTTTATAAATAATATTTGAAAAGTTAACATTAGCTGATGGAGTTAGTAGCAATGTTAAACAAATAGTTTGATTAATGGCCAGCAATTATCAGTTCCATTTGATGATGAAATTTCAGGCATATGTTTTAGTAAATTTTATAGAATGATACTCTCGCTTATTAAATCAAATAACAGCAAATATTTTGATTATCTTAAAAAGTTGAGAAATGTGCTTATGTTGAAATGCGATAATCTTCATGATCCCATAAGTGAAGAATAATATACCCAAACAAATATTAACCTAGACTAGTCGAAGGTTTTTCAAATGGGGTTAAGTAAATTCTCACAAGGTAGCAATGAGAGAGTTTTTCAAATGCCATCAAAAAGTAAGAAGAAAAAATACATTTTATTTGTATAAACACGATAATATATTATTCTTGATATATACTGTCAATACTTTGTTAATAGGTGAAGAAGTTATTCTAAAAAATGAAAGATCACTCTATCTGTCATCATTGTACCGTAAAAGGAGATAACTCGTAGAGTAATTAATCAGTTATATTGCGTAACATTACATGACGTTCTCGATCTATTTTGTGTGTGTGTGTGGTATTTCAGTAACTTAAATGTCTCTGGTCAGTGAGAATCAAGCATAATTTGTAACAGAAAATGATAATTTACGCCTTTTAACTCTCCTGAAAAACGTGATGTACATTATCTTGCGTGAATTCTCGGTAAGTTATTTATATCCGTACAATGTACACTCAGTAGTTCATGCGACAGCTGTTTACAACAACATCAAACTAATTTTAGTTTAGATCCACATATCAGTTTATTTGGTAATAATAATTTCTAGAATAAATCTAGTTTCACACTACATTTTATTCAGCATTATAAATTCTAAACGTGTGTTAATTTATTTTAGATCCACATTGCAGTTATACATCATTAAGTAACTTCATATCAATTTTTTAAACGTATAATTGTAAGAATCGGACTGTAATGTAGTGTTATAACGTTGGATTATCATATTGAGGCCTTTAGTTCGATTTCCGTGACTGATACATTGTCGACGGCGGGCATTCTGCTAATTATGTACATAAGTGGAGGTGTACCAAAGTCCCAAAAGATCTGATGTACACCTCCTCACCACGTCAAACTACGTGGTGAGTGCGTTTTTGCACTCTCCTTGGGGTTTTTGATGTTGGGGGATGTACACGAGATCAAAAAGCTTAGACAACCCTCCGAATCTCTAAAGTTTCGTTTCGTTTAGAGATTATACTTGTCTATGCAAGTGGCCCTTTTAAATAAACAGTAACCTATGTGATCTCTCAACCAGGGACCCCGATTGAATGGTGACTCTGCTGTTTATTGTTGTTTATTTTTCTTATGGTACGTGGTTATTAGTAAGAGCTAAGCTGGTCACTTTTAACATTGAAACTTTTTAACCACTGATTTTGTGATCTCCAAATGTCATATTATTTTTTAAAATAAGTTTCCTATCTCAGAGATATGCTAGGAAGTGAAAGTGACCATTTTGAGCTGGTGAAGAAAATGTTAACATAGAAGAGTTTTGGAGCGTGAAAGGTGTATGTGATATTAAAACATACTTTTTATTACTACTACGAAAAAGTGGTGATTTATCATTCCAGTTCCTTCTACAAGCTCATTGGCAATATTTATCTTGTTTGACATGACGTTCTTATCCTTTATCTGATCACAGTACCTTTTCTGATAACTTCATGATCATGCACACATGATAGTGAGCTATTTTGTTTTAGTTCATGGTAGATTTCTCTCGGTATTCGACTAAAGTTTTTTTTTAATCTACTCCGTTATTTTGCCAAATGTCAGATTTGATCATACATAACCTGCAATACCGTTTCAGTTATATTGTGTAATTGTTTTTGCTGGATGAATGACTACATAATCGTATAAAACCCAAAGTTACCACATTTAATGTCTTGTGCTTAGTATAATGTCTTCTAAATTAACATCATCATTGCTTGGCTGTAGACAAAATGGTTCCATATGACTTGCTCTTAATGAGAGTACTAATGCCATGTTTTCATTACCATTAATTGCTATTTAGATTGTTTTAAAATTTACAATTGTCATCTCCTGCTGACAAGGAAGGAACACCGTAAGAAAGAAAAAGCACATTTTTAAGTAATGGTTAACAAGTTTCTGTCTTTTCTTGAAATTGGATAAGGTTACTGCTATTCAAAATCCTCAAGGTACATGTTCTCGAGTTTTGCAGCAAGTTTCAAGCTTTATCCTTTGGTTGCAATGACTGACCCTGCACCCTTTTTCCCCGATGAATATTGACGTTCTACTCAGGAATCTCAACGGATTTATTTGCGTACATAATAGTTTAATAAAGTCATTAATACAGTATTCCAAAGCTCAATAAACACATTTTAGTATTAAATTCAACATTCTAAGAGACGAGGATTGGAAGTATAAGGTATATTCTAATCCATGTAAAATTACTTTAGATGCAAAATTATGTTTGCACCAATTTAGAATTAATAATATGCTGATCACGAACAGTTTTTGTATTATTCAAAAATGTTTTTTTGTTGGTACCAAGAATAAGGAAGAGACGATGAAACATTTATTTTGCAACTGTGTTGTTGTGAAACATTTAGGGGTCAGGTTTTACATTTCTTAGTAATGAGATTGGAGTAAATTTCAGTATTTCTGAAAATCTTATTTTATTTGCAGATTTAAATTAATCTTGCTAGTCAAAATTTGCAAATCTAGTAGTATTACTATGAAACAATATATTAAGATCGAACTTTTTAAAAAAAAAACATGAAAGAGCTCTACTTTGATTTGATATTTGATTTAAAAATTGAAGCCAATAATTCTGACCTGGAAGATCCAAAAGTACAAATGTTATTTACCAAATGGAATCATCATGTAAGAAACATATTTTATAGGGAAATGGAAAGTGGCTATGAAAATTGAATAATGTGAACAATGAATAAGTGACGAC
>QKMX01362130.1:0-10625 GCA_003401595.1 Venustaconcha ellipsiformis | reverse complement strand
GTTGAGGAATGCAGTTCGGTCGGTCTGGGCTATTGGTGAGAATGTAATCTGGCATGAAAAGGGGTAGTGCTTAGCAACCTATTTTTCCAGAGGCTTTAAAAATAAGTTATCAATATCTTTTTCAATACCTGTTTTAATGCATGGGTACTTAGAGGACTGAACACATTCTAAAATACGTGTTATTACTGAGCTTGATTTATAGATGCATTATTTGAATGCCCATGCTGTATAAATCTGAATTATATCAATGTAAAATATTAAGTAAACATTGAAATATATTAATTTGGGTTGAAGTTTAGATCGACTTAAATTATCAATTTTTCTCATAAGTAAAACTGAATTCTAACTAGTACAACTGAACAAAATAATAACTCACTTAAATTTTTTTTATTTCCATGGGGAAAAAACCCTAATCCCATTTTCTATAATAACTGCTTGATCTCCACAGATGACAGACAAGCATGTTGTAATAGTTTCATATACACCCATACCATGGCTGACCCATTTTATAGAATACAAATTACGCTTTATCTATACTTTTTCAGACGATGACGTTTGTTCAGTCCATGATTTAATTCCTCTTTGGAAACATTAATTTTGACAACACATTCCCTTTATCGATTTGTTCATTATCAAAAATAAGGAATACATTTCATGGTGTAATCAAGCAAACCCTGAATTGGTTTACCAATACCCTAAGTCATTCCACACATTTTCAAAAAGGTTTATTTCATTATTTGTTATTTTTACAAATAAAACCACAGGAAATTAGACTTTTAAAGTAAATGCAACAAACATGATTAAAACCCGATGACACTCCAAGGCTGATTTGGTAATTATAGCGATCTTACAGTTTCAGTTACGATAAATCATACATCGTTATTAAGTACCTACACAAATTTTCCTCTTGTCACTTCCCGAGTAAATGTGACTAAAACGAGAAAAAATTGGCTTCGTGAAGAGGAAGCAAATGTAATATGTTCTCAACGTAAATACTCCATACCAAATTCGTACAGCCCCCTTATTTTGCATATTTGTATATTACTTGGAAAAAAATGTTTTAGCATAAGAAATTAAACACATTTAGAAAAAAACCCCCAAACCTTTTCACTTTGCGTATCCAAAGCCGATGTGGCTTCGTCCAGCAGGAGAATTTTGGGATTTCGGACAAGTGCCCTTGCCAGAGCCACGCGTTGTTTTTCGCCGCCAGACAATTGTGCGCCTTTCTCTCCAACCACAGTGTCGTAAGCCTGTGGGAAATTAGAAAACGGTATAATTTTATTTATGTTGACCACCAAATTGTTCTTCAGTGCTAAATACTGAACAAACATCACTAATATAATTGGCCAGTTTTTCGTATGTTGTCGAGATGCTTCAGAGGCAAATGCGTTGGACGTGGTATCAGAAGTGTGCAGATTTGGTTCCTTCTGTCGTTTAAAGCCAAATCAGCTTCCGAGATGTATCCTTTATCAAGACACCTTACTTTCCTTGATATGATATAGTCTTCAAAGTGTTGATGTGATGTTAAATACTAAACCAAACTAGTTTCTCGTATTCTAGCTATTAATACAGATTTCTCAGGGAATCTTTGCGATTTTAAGCATAGCTACATGCAAATAATACAAGCACAATATTGCTCAAATGTTAATGAAATGATTAATTTCTTTGACATCTTTTGCGTGTTTGAAATCAGTCTCCTCATTTCCCATGGAAACAATATGGTATACTTTCCATCCCAATTGTCCCCGTCGGTAATGATGATCGTAGTCCAAGTCACGTGACGCATTCTGCTGACAGTGAAACCCTACGTTCTTCTATTTTAAGGCGAATGGCTCAGTTTGTGCTTGTCGGAGTGAGCCGTTAAATATTGTTCTATAGACTTTGAGTACCTCCTAGGTGACCGTTTAGCAAACATGTCTCGTTTCTGTACAATTCACTCAATCTCAAAATTAGACTCACTTTACATTCCGTCATGAATTTGGATAAAGCTAGTCATGATTACCGATATATCTTTTTGGTTCTAAATTCATTACGCTAAATTAACATTAACGAAGCCGTTCAGTTGAAGTGGAAATAGACATGGTGTTTCGAATGGAGATGTGGTAATTTGATGAAAAATAATGTCCATGCAACAGCTAGCAATATTTTGCTTTTATTTCGTAAGATGTAGATGAATCTTCATACCAAAGCGAGTCTCAGGGGGATACTATAGTTTCTGGTAATTATTAAGCACGGTTGCTATTTAAAGTGTCAATTTCATATGCATTTTAGAGCAAACGAATTTAAGTATTACTTTGCTTATATGGACACATTTTCAGCTTTGCTAAAAAATAATTGAACTTTCCTTTTGAATATTAGTATTGATAGTCCGAAAACCAAACTGTCAAAAACACAATTCTGACTACGCAAGTTATTTCCTTGGTCATGGATTCTTTAGAAAATCAGAGTTTGTCTGAAACAGCTAAATGGATGTGGAAATGTTACGGTGATAGGCGGCACATTACTAATATCTTTGTGGACAAAAGCACCCGTACACCCGATTAGTCAGAGGCATTGGCCAATTAATGCCATGGTTCGTTGAAAGAAAACACAGCAATTCCATAAATATTCAATGAACATCGTGAAATGATAAAACTGAACTATAGTTTGCTCATCTTTGACCAATAACTTCTTTTTATCATCCATAAAGTTTATTTTTAAAGTTTTATTCATTATCATAGCACGCAACCTTGCTAAGCATATGCTGAGAATCATTCCTCTCGTTCCCTGAACCAGATGCAAAATATTTGTTTTAAGAGTGTATCAATTAAATGTCGCCATTATATTTGTAAAATCTTACTAGAGGTAGTCCAGTGATGAATTCATGAATATTGGCAATTCTGGCTGCAGCGATCACGTCTTCCATGGAAACAGTATCGTCCCCGTACTTGATATTTTCCCAGATACTGCAGTCAAAAAGCACGGGTTCTTGACTCACTACGCTAATGAAGGCCCGAAGACTCTTTAAGTTGAGGTCCCGGATGTTCACACCGTCGACAAGCTGAAACGCATTTTCTAAAGAGTGCTTTAAAGACACTTAATAAGATCTGTTTAAACTCTTTCTTTCAAAAAGTCAAAACCAAACAGTCATTATTTTACGTGAACAGTAAGTATTTTACATTATTTTATCTATCAGTGAAAAACATTTCTACGTCTATGTTAGTTTTCATCAATACAATTGCTACGGTTTTTAAGTTTGGATTACATGCTTATTAGTCATTTATTCAAGAGTTTCGGTACATTGCGATTTATCAAAAGAGATATTATACCTAAGAATCAGCACACATAATGTCATGGACATTACTGTTCTCACTGAAAACTAAATACCTAATAAGTATTTGTTTTTTCTTCTTTACGTATTTGTTTCTTTGCGAAACTTGTTGGAAGAATCGGGTGCAAGTGATGTGATTGATATGTGCTATAATGTTTATAAATAAAGACAATACATACAATTTCCCCATCGTTTGGATCATAGAACCTCTGCAGAAGAGAGATGACTGTACTTTTCCCACAACCACTAGGCCCAACTAGGGCCACTGTTTGTCCGGACTCCACTTGAAAGCTAAGGCCCCTTAACACCTCGACCTCTAGTCGTGATGGATAGTGAAAATGGACATTGCGGTATTCTACCTGACCTATAACATTGTTCTAAACAGAAGGGGAAAAAGACAGAAAAGCAATTGTTCGAGAAGCAAGAATTTTCATTCTATATTTGCATCCAGAAGTGCCAAGATTAAATATGTGACACTATTTAGTACTTAATACTTGAAGTGTTCATAATTAAAGCTAATCAACTGCCAATGTAAAATAAATAAATAAAATTAGCGTTGAGCTAAGACATCCAATTAGAATACTACTGAGATCGCAAAAGTTTAAAGTCATATTTACTCAAAGTTGCAATTTCCAGAATTTGAACAATATTTCACAGGAAAACCTTATTTACACCAAGTTGCAATTTCTAGATTCGGAACAATATTCCACATACAAAAAATAACTTACAATGAAATGTGTAATAGCCATATAGTGTAATATTCAATTCCATAGTTAAAAATCAATTCTCGTGCGTAGACTTTAAATCTTTTGTTGGTAAACTCTTTAAATCATCAGAAATGTTTTCTTGCTGAACATTTGTATTCCTTGCACATGAATGTAGCGTTTCCTAATGCACAAAAAATGACAAAATGTAAAGGAACACTTACAGGATGCTGTCCTTGGGCAGAATAAATGTCGATCAGTGGTTTTGTATCCAGCGTCTTAAATATCAGCCCAGCGGCCTGTCGGGCTTTGGAGTAGTCGGGCAGAAAAGATGATGCCTGCCCAATAACTACCCCAGTAAACGAAATGGCGAAGAAAACCCTATAAAGAGCATGGTTCTAAAGTTGTAAAAATTTTTAGTGTGTCTCCGAAGGCCCCTGTTCAAACTCCCCAAACAGATCTCTTTACATATGTGATACTTGCATGTATGCTTTATGATTAAAAGTATCAAAAAAGGATAGAAATTTTGTGGGTTTTCATGCTACCTCATGGAGTTCTCTTTAGTATATGTTCACCTGTACATTTTGCACCCAATAACATTTGTGACATAGCCATTCCAAAATGATTTTGTAAGTCACAATATATGTTCCTCACCATCCCTCTTCTTTGTAGTTTTCTTTATCCAACATTTGCAACACTGACATGCCTAAGTATATTAGTAAGGCACCTAGTACGTGTCGGTTTCTTTGATTGGCCTGTACTCAACATGTGTAACACTGACATGTATAAATGTTTCCTCTCTCTTACTGTCTATCTTCAGTCCTTCTTTTTCTCTCCCTCTCTATACATGACCTATGTACAAGATTTTTGTTAAGAAATTTTTTGAAAAATGTAGTTGATTTTCTTCATATAGTAATACTGGTTAATGGAGTGACAACCAAACTCTATGAAAGCGTAGTATGCCCAGATGTTCAGTAATACATATTTGATACTTATTGTTACTAAATGATCTGTTGATTTGGAACCACTAAATGGAGTTATGTTAGAAGTGTTGAGATTTGTAGTTGTAAATCTGAATCTTGGACTGAAGTTGAAGTAAACTTTACATTAACCTACTTGTAGACGTTCTCCGGAGTCATTTCATCCAAGCTAACCATGTATGCACCAAATCTGAAGCAACCCGCGTATAGCATGAACACTACGCTTTGGGAGAATCCAAATACCAATCCATAGGAGTTCGCCTGTTTCATTGCGTCTCTGGAATAGAAACATGCAAACAAATCTTTTCGTATTAAAATTAAAAAGCTAGACTAGATATTAGATAAGCTCATCTCCTTTATTTGAAGATGAAACACGCAAACCAACTTTTCCTAATGAAATACGTTTCTTCGAAATTACTTACCCAATCATAATACCTTAGGAAAACAAACACTACCTCGCAGATCCAGCCCTCCCAGATACCTTCAGCTCAAGGGAGCTAAAGGTTGTCTAACGATCTACTGGTGGTGGGCAGAGTAATCTCCCCTTACATATAAGACTTGGCGGCAAGGCTTAAGGATATGTTAGTTATTATTGGAGTGGAAGGAACACTTTCTATGGATGTAACTGAGGGGAGGGGGAGGGTGTATGTTTATTATGATTGGTAAGTATTTTCGAAGAAACATATTTTACTAGGAAAAATTTGTTACTTCGAATACATTACCCAATCATAATACCTTATGAGAATATGTAAGAAGTGAAGAAAGGTAATTCTCTTACACCAGAAATAAAATCTCCAAACCCTTAAGGTAGGAGTTAAAGCTTCTGATTAGCCTGACTGGAGGAGACTCCATCTGTCTGGCGAGGCTTTAAAACGGTAAAATCTCCCCTCCCCACAAATGCTTCGGAAGTCGCAAGCCCGCTTCTTAAGAAGCTGTCTATTGACCTGGAAATGTGACCTTTTGAGCTGCATATATTGGTCCTACCAAATCGAATTGGGCCCTTTGGGATGAAAAATCTCGGAGATAAAAGTTAGAGAATGTAGACTCCTATTTCCATCCTACAGCCTTAACGATGCCGGTTAGAGAACAGTTCCTTTCGAATGCTAAGTTGGTGGCGAATGCCCTAAGATCATGAGCAGAAACGCGTAAAAAGTTCATTGAGCCGTGGTTATTTCCTATACGCTGAGCAAATAACCGACTTAATCCAGGATGAGATAGTAAGAGCTGATATATAGTTTTTACCACCAAATTTAAAAGGTAGAAAAGGAGTAATCTCCCTCTACGCTCAGTTCGATTAAGGTACCACTTCAAAGATTTAACAGGGTCTTGTAAGAGGCATTGAGTTAAAGTGTCCAGGAAAGACAGACGTTTCATGACAAAAGTCTGGTTACCCGTGGATGGGAGACGGTTCTTGGTGATGTAATAGGATGCCGTCAAGTGTAAGACTGACCCATCTTGTCGGAACTGCAGGTAATTAGGGTCTCCGAGCAGGGCATATATTTAACAAATTCTGCCTGCCGTTTCCAAGGCAATGAGAATGTAGGAAAGGTGTACCAATGATGTCCATGCAATTGGTTCAAAAGCCGTTTTGTTCAGCCATGTTAATACACAAGATAGGTTCGACTTGGGTCAGAAGGTTAACGTTTAGGCCGCGCATACTATAAGTTGCAAGTAGATCGGATAAATCCTTGTTTGTCTGACATTTTTGCGCCCATGACAACACAACGTGTCAGCTATCGTGGAGCTGTAGCCTTTGATAGTATTCGGAGTTGATTTTTCACTTCGTTTAGCTTGAGGAGGAAGTTAGCTTTCTGCGGTATTGATGCCTGGAGAGGTAAGATATATTCATTCGAGCACCACTGGGTTAAAATGTGCCATTTGTCTTCATTACTTTAGAGTGGATGTCCGTCATGTCTGAGCGTTTCTCCCCACGACTGGTTGCGAGAATTGTTTCAATATGAGGACCCGTTTGATATGATATGGAAGTACAGTTTCAGGAGCTCCAGGCAATGAAGAAACAACTGCCGTCATGGTTGTTTGAAACGATGCAGGAACACCCGAATCTTCCACAGGTTTCGGATGCAAGATTGATGAGGTTCTTGATCCACGACTTTTCCCATCAGAATGGTGCGATGAAACGAGGAAAAGGGCTGATTTTCTTTCTTTCCGTATCATGGGAATCTGAGGCGTTGTGTGTTGGTGTACAAGTTCAGATTGGTCCAATCCAATGATAGAGAGTTCAATATCCAAGCTGTTGGGTTAGGGACGGGAGAGACGAAGGGTGCGGTTTTTGACATCCTTTATTGTCACAAACAAGCCCACCAATGGTCGCCCCCATCGGGTACAGATCTGCCCGAGAACAGAGGGATGGAGAGACCGTTTCTTCTGCACTAGCCAACCGTTCCGTGACAAAGGGCCGATCGCACGCCAAGAAGCAAAGTTCTGGGGACTGGGCTCATTCTTGTTGTTGAAGATAAGGCACCACTGTATGACTGAGTTCCTCCTTGTTGGTTGAGATAAGTTCCAGCCTATCACGCCACGGTCTGAGGACTGGTATCCTCCTTGTTGTTGAAAATAACTCACCATTTCAGGATTGAGTTCTTCCTTGTTTGAGATATATCTAAAAACCATGACGTAAAAAGTCTGGGGACTGGGGTCCTCCTTGTTATTGAAGTAAATTCACCATTGTAGGATTCAGTTCCTCCTTTTTATTTGAGTTAAGTCACCACTGTAGAGTTATCAGGCAAAACTAGAATCCAATTGCCCTCTAAGTCTTCTTGCCCCAAGTGAAATACTTTCAAAAGGCCGTCCTCTTCTGAATTATTGATATAAAGCTGTCGTTCTCGAGAAAAGCTAGCACCGCTGTTGTCCCGAAATTATGGCATTGGTCAGCACTTGCATCAGTAGAGACCGCAGTCTCGTGTTAATGGACGCGTTGACGCATACCAGCCGTGAGCCAAGTTAGGTTGCTTCAAGTCCAACCGATGGTGCCTCAATTGGGTGTAGATGTTATGAGGATGGTCCAGTGGGCGAACTTGAGGACTTCACTTGTGCAGACAAAAACTGTATAAAGGCGAATGAGGACCTTGATGCCCGCTTCAGCCTTCATCCATACCATGCGGACAGAATTTCTGAAAAGAACGGTGCTATCATGTGTCGTTTCAATGCCCGATACTGAGAAAGACAAAATCTTTGGTGCCTGTGTTTAGAACTCCTTGTTGATAAGAACTACAGATTGGTAATAAGTGTTACCATGACTGGCTAGATCTCCTTGATGTTTCCGCAGGATGTTGTCCAGGTAACCTGAAGTTGTCGCCATAGAAATGGTCCGGATATGCGCCATTACTCGATTCGTCAGACGAGGGAAGACCCCAGTGCTGACAATGGGCCTCGAACGGGGTGCCCTGAATTGACATATGCAACGTAACACTGAAATGGATCAGGGACGTTATGAAAGCCTTCGAAAAAAAACTCGCCATTATGTACACGTTAGTAAGAGAATTACACAAAGATAGGAGTAGATGAGCAATAGAGACTTGCACATATACAATAAGTATATCGCAAACGGACTGTGAAGTCGCTTAGGTTCCACGTGCAAGTACCTAAATGTGAGACGACATCAAAGTGTAATCACTCGTAAAGGGAGAACTTTGTCGTGATAGAAAAGATAGAAAATTTGGAAATATAGATGGAGTAAACTTTCCTTAGAAGTGCAAAAAAATCTCCTCCAACTTGTAGTGGCATATCTTCCATGTAGCTTCTGGCTTTTGCGAGTCTGATCTTGACGAGCGCGTGATTCTAGGTACGAGCGAATGTAATAACTAACATATCCTTACGCCTTGCCGCCAAGTCTTGTATGTAAGGAGAGATCATTCTCCCCGACCACCAATATGTAAGCAGACAACATTTAGCTCCCTTGAGCTAAAGTAGAAACTAGGTAAACTGGATTTGCCATGTTGTGGCAGTTTTCCTAAAGTAATATGACTGGGTAATGTATTCAAAGATGAAAGAATATTATGATGTCTTGTTTATTATGACCTCCATAGCCGAGATTACATTCGATTTTAAAATCTCTTTTGTTCTAAACATTTTTAAAGCTGATGTGATTATTGAATTTATTCTGTGTTTATTACATATTTTTGCGAAAAATATGTAAAATTCCGTTTTTTTTTTCGAATATGAATTCTTTTCTCCGTCTGCAATTCAATTTAGTCATACTGGTTTGTTGCAATATCAATTCATGAAATGTTCAACGCCAATTTACTATAAATTATAACTATTCTGATTGCACGGATGCAAAATGCAGATAGAAAATTGATATTTTATGCAATTGATAACGTGCTTTTGGCGTGAATCTCATTTGTTCTTCTTGTCAACACAGTTTGATACAAAGAGGTTTGCATATGCACGTATTGTGTGAAGACTGAAACAATTGGATTAGTTGACATTTATCTATGAAGCACTATTCAACTAAATGCATGAAACTGTGAAATAACCTCGAAACGTTACAAAAAGCATTGTCTAAAACATGATATAATTACCTGCACACAAATACTCGATGACAAATTGACCAACCTACCTAAAAGGCTTCAGCAAATACTTGTGGTACTGGTCATAAAAGTACGCTTCTCTCGTCAGAGACTGTACGGTCCTGATATTTTCTATGGATTCACTAGCAATCTGAAAGATTAAACTTGTAAATGCAACGGCCTCTGAATCAGTGAATATTTTCATTGGATGTAACTTGATCACTTGGAGAAGCAACACAACGCTTACAAGTGACTGAGAAAAGAATTTAGTTATAATATAAAGAATCATTAGTGGGGGTACCCACGAGTTCTTGGGACGAGGTCCACAGCTTCTCTAGGTCAAATTACCAAGTATGGCGAATATTAGATGTCCCATTCATCTTGTGATTACATTTTATTGTATAAAGATATAGCCAATTTGGCTCATGAGGCTGATTCTTACTGATAAAGGCTAAACGGCCAGGGACCACACAGTGTATTATGCGGACTGCAATATTTAGTAAAGGCAAAACGGCCAGGGACCACATGATGAGATTGGGTCCAAATAGTGCCACACAGAGTATTACGCGGACTGCAATATCAATAGGTGGACAAGTGATGTAGAAATGTGTTTGATTCTTTCATAATGAGGTACACCATGAATGTGTTTGATCAGACTCCATAACGGGGCATAGAAATATGGAAACGTAAAGCTTTAACCAGAACCTTGCTGAGAATTTTCGTTGACTGTAGTCATCACCCTAATATAGAATCGTGAACGACAATGAGCTGACTTCGCTTTTGTAACGAGAAATTTTTAAATGAATCGAAACCACCAACGGGGGTAGGAAATATAACCAAAGAAATAACGTTAACAAATCACTCAAAAGAAATCTTCTTTGACTGTGATTTTTACCCCAAGTTCAAAAGGACATGTGAATGTCTCAGAGAGGTAATTCCAATTTCATGATTAAGACTCAGTCAAAGTAAAAATAGAATGCATGGGTATTTGTAGTTGGTTCCAAAAAAAAGAATTAATTACAAAACCTTAATTCAGGCAGGACCTTACGCTAATTTTTTATATTTTTGCATAATAAAAGTAAATAATTAGGGAAATCTAATA
>QKMX01362119.1:19078-29848 GCA_003401595.1 Venustaconcha ellipsiformis | reverse complement strand
TCATCAAATACCCTTAGGCAAAGATCTTTGATTACCAGGTTGGCTGTGAAGATCATGCCATTGACCTGTCTGCTGACCAATCTTGATTTCCTAGTGATGGCAAAATCAAATATTTTTTGTGGTGTTTTTATGTGAGATAGAGCTGTGTGTGGAGTGCACTGACTGCATCATACATTAATGGCACATCTCTCAGAAGAAATATTATGTATCGGTAACCATTAGTCACCAGAGATGAAATTCAGTTCCAAGGACTCAACATCCATCTGGATGGGAACTTAACCATTTTTGGTGTTTGTGTTTAAAATTAGATATTATCATCGTATATACATAATGGAATCTGACCACAGTGATGAGGAAGCAGAATTTACCAATTGGGTCATGGGCCAACTGGCAGCTAATGTTAACATTGATAATAGATTCACTGTCAATAAATATCTGGTTATGAACCATCAAGTTTGGAATCATGCTTATGTACCACAACCAACTACAGGCTAGCTTGGAATCATCACACACACAGGTGAAAATGCCCAAGCATTATCTACTTATGCAAAACCTCTCTTGGATTGTTTCTATGATGGTAAAGTAGCATTTACCAAGGTATCCAACCTAGTTACATTCACCATGGATATTGTACAAAAATATTAACTCAGCTGAGAAAAAAAGATCTTGACTATTATACAACAATGCTGCAATTGTTTGGGTCACAGTTATTGGGCAAAGACAATAATTAGAAGCAAAAGGTTCTAGTGCAATTAGTGATTCTTAACACACTATAGCCAGAAATTTAATTATCTCCAAGGCAGATAATTCTTTTACAACTGCATGACAACTGTGCCAGTAAAAAAGAACAACTGGCTAGAAGTGATTGTGTGTATTGAGCAATGTATGATGATTAGACAGGAAAATATCTGCCTGTTGTACATCTACAAAAACATTCTGTGTGCATCTACAGAAGCACCCAGTGTGTATCTACAGAAGCACTCTCTCTATCTACAGAAACAACATGTGTGTGTATCTACATAGGCATTGTGTGTATATCTACATCAAGCACTCTTTCTGTATTATTTACATAAATGCAGAAGCAATGTGTGTGTGTGTGTTTCTACGAAGCATAGACATTCTAAGTGTTTATCTACATAACTCAATATCTACATAAACACTATGCAAGTATCTACAGAAGTATTTTTGTGTGTTATCTATAGAACGTATGTCATGTATGGCTGTTATGTACTCCATAATGTAAGGCTGTATGTGCTCTCTGTATGTATCTACGTAAGTACACAAACTGAATGTAATTTAAGGCTGAAAGTTCTCTTTGTGCTTCTACAAGTACACCTGTATACCATGATCTGACCAGTGACTAAATGGTATCAGCTTATCTATACTTCTTATACAGAACAAAAATTACACAGCCATATCTTTTTCTTATACAGACTATAAAAAAATCATAGATCTATAAATACCACAGGAATCCAGGGTTGTATTAGGTTGCTGTCCTGCATTACAGTTTATGGTTTTCAGTGGAGATGTTGTACTTTCCAAAGTCAATGCCAAACCCTGCAGAAAACAGAAGATAAAGACATCAAACTGTTTTGTTAACAATCTAAGCATTTATGCATCATTTAATTTATGCATTTGTAAATGTTTTACTTTCAATTACTTTTCTGAACTGACTTATCTGTGATACATTCAGAACAGATAATTGTGAGATCTGACAAATGTGAAATTTAAGTAAATTCTCAAGATCAGAATTTTTTCATAATTTATCCATATGCACTGAGGCTAGATTTCTCTTTTATTACGCACATGATATCTCCTTCATGTGAGAAACTCTCTAATTCATCTCTAATTTTAGGACCTGTAAAAAATGTAAGAAGTGATCTGTTATTCATACATTACTTGTTCACCATGTCATAAACTTCTTTTGAGATGAAGTGTGTATGAGAGGATAAAAAGAAATCAAAGTTCCTTATAAGTGAGCAAATAGATTACCAAATTATTAGTAGTTTTTAAAAATCTGAAGTTGAGGACAGCAAGGAGGAAAGTAAGAGTTTTAGCATAATGAATAATGCTGGAAAACTATTTGTTGATGCAGGCCACACAAGTGACAACTGTATTGAAAATAATATTATGTTTATATGATGTAACATGCATCAAGTTATTTACAAAATGACTTTACTATAGTATGTGGTTAACTACTTAGTTGAAATTCAGACCTGAATGTACATTTTTAAACCATCAAACCAAAAAACAGTATATTTGGGAGCTGTGACCACAATAACACAGGAACCATGCAAGTCTCCCACTTTGCATGGGGCCTGTACACCCCAAAGTAAGATCCATCCCAAACCTCAAATACTGATCTAACCATTTACAAACGGAATGACACATAATAAGTGTTTTTGTCATTGTCTTTCTAAAATAGATGATGGCTCTGTACAAAAAGAAAAATATAACCACCTTTTCTTTTCCAGAGTGTGAGCAAGAAAATGACCCTTAAAATTATCAGAAATAATAGTTCAAAGAAACAGAACAAGTAAAGGGATCACAAGGAAGAAAGAAGAAAAATGTAAAAAATATGATCACTATATATACAAACTGTATCTCCAAAAATTCTTTTGCAAATGATGCTAAGAATAATAACACATATATATGTACACCCTAATACAATATTCCATTGGCTGAATGAGTCATGTGATCCCATTCCTGGGTCTGGTTGGCCCTAGAGGGTCTATATTGCTTTGTTTAAAATGAACAACAAGGCCCATTTACTCCTCACCACAAATATCCATGGGTTTGCACAAATAGTTTTATGTACATAATATCATTGTTTGGATACTCAAGTACTAAAAGACAGAGTACCTATTTATCTTTTCTACTCTGTCACTTTCACTAGGTGTTATCTAGCAGTAACAAATTAAAAACTACACCTTATCAATTGTTATATTGGACTTGCTTGTCTCAAATGGTAGCCATCCACAAATATGGTCTGAAGAACTCATCTTGTACAAAGTCATTTTCTTCTTTCAGTCTCTGTGACTTTTAATTTTGAAACATGACCCCAAAATTGATAGGTGTCTTTCTCATTTCAAATGCCAGCCATACTTAACATTTAGACATAATTTGTGTCAGTCTCTGCGACGTTTAATTTTGAAACATGACCCCAAAATTGATAGGTGTCTTTCTCATTTCAAATGCCAGCCATACTTAACATTTAGACATAATTTGTTTCAGTCTCTGTGACTTTTAATTTTGAAACATGACCCCAAAATTGATAGGTGTCTTTCTCATTTGAAATGCCAGCCATACTTAACATTTAGACATAATTTGTGGCACATCACTTTTCTTGAAAATGATTCCTTCCTGAGTCATTCTGACTTTCTGACTTTGGACTTTGACCAGAAAAGGAATTATCCTAGTCTCTGGTGCAAACCATTTATAAAGTTTAGTCAACGTGTAGTCTACAGAACCTATATAGTCTTGTGAAAATAGATTTACCTTATTTAAATAATTGCAATATTGACCTTTGACCTCTAAAATGAATAGGTAATTGTAATCTCTTGAATTTTGAATAAGTGTTTAACCCTAAAGTTGAATAAATTGTGCATTAAAATTTCATTATAGTGAAGCCAGAAAAGTCTTTGTGAAAGGTCACTTTGACATTTTCTCATATCAGCTGTTAAACTTGAAAGGCCAGCAGCTAGGGATCAGTGAGAATTGACCTGGCAATCATAACGCTGTCCTGCAATAGAAACATTAAGTTACTGACCATAACCACTTGAAAAGCACCTCATGTCAAATAAATCATTTTTCAAAGGTAAGTTTTCTCTTTTTGATTTTATTCAAAACAATCTAAATACTCCTTTTTATTCTTTATGGATTATTAGAACGTTTTTTTTAAAGAGATTTACTTTTTTTTTTTACTTTCGCCTTTATCTTTTATTGGTAGCTGGATGCCATTCTTATAAACTTCTATATTCAACAATTTGATCATGCAGATGCTTAGCATGGAACAATATGTGCAGTTTAATGCATCTGAGGTACTATTATAAAATTCCAATAATTGCTATTCTGAAACACAGATCCAAATCAAACACAAATGAGACAATTATCTGGATTATACTGCAATTATCATAGTTCCATAGTTTTACCTTTTATTCCATAATTTCATACTTCAAGGGTCATTTTTGTAAGACTTATGGCAAAATCATAAGGGTTGGAAGGTCTGGTTATACTGACGTATAATTTCGATATCCAATGAGCAAAGGAATGTTTTCTAAGCATGTAATAATACTGGGGTTTTATGTTTGGAGCTTTAATTGGGGTGTTAAGTTTCATGTTGTAATCTGGGGTTATAATTAGGGTGTTAATTTTCATGTTGTAATTTAGGGTTATAATTGGAGTGTAAAGTTCAATGTTGTAATTTGGGGTTATAATTGGGGTGTTAAGTTTCATGTTGTAATTGGGGGTTTTAAGTTTGGAGTTATAATTGGGGTGTTAGTTTCGTGTTATAATTTGGGGTTTTAAGTTTGGAGCTATAATTGGGGTGTTAGTTTCATGTTATAATTTGAGGTTTTAAGTTTGGAGCTATAATTGGGGTGTTAGTTTCATATTATAATTTGGGGTTTTAAGTTTGGAGTTATGATTGAGGTGTTAGTTTCATGTTGTGATTTGGAGTTATATTGGGGTTTTAGTTTCATGTTGTAATTGGAGGTTTCTAGTTTGGAGTTATAATTGGGGTGTTAAATTTCATGTTGAAATTTGTGGTTTTAAGTTTGGACAAGTTCATAATCAAGCTAACAAATAATAAAACAGGAGATTATGAAATAAAGTATCACCATTTGAATAAAGAAGATAAGTTCTGATAAATACCAATGAATGATCCATATATGTCAAATCATCTTGCAAAAGAAATGTTTGATGTAACCTCATTTTTGTCAACATTATTTTAGTTTTCAACAAAGACACTGATGAATGAAAGAAATTTAAGAAACATAAATAAATTCACAAAATTTTAACAGCGCTGAAATGCCTTTGCTGATTTAAGGGGAACATGTCATTTTATCCATTCGTAAGAGGCATACAATTAAAGTAGAAAAAAAATCCCAAACAACCCCCTACCACCCACGGGGTAATGGAGTTGGTTAAAGGTTTAAATGGATGCTATAAGACATTGTAGAAATATTGGACCCTTGTAAAATGCAAGACTGGAAGAGTCAAATTAGACCTTTAGCACATGCACACATATGTGCAAGACACAATACTACTGGCATGTCACCATTTTCACAAGACACAATACTACTGACATGTCACCATTTTCACTTGTATTTGTTAGAGAGCCCAGACTGTCAGTTGACTTCATGTTTCATATTGGTAATGACATACAAGTCTTATGACACTGCACTTTCAGGTAATAGATAGCACAAGACAGAAGCAACACATGATTCAAAATTCAAAAGGGAGACAAATTTCACTGAACCATTTGTACCCTAAGGAACCTCATGAAGTGATGTAGCAGTCATATGACTGGTAAGTAATCAGGTCAAAAGTGCTGGACAGTTGCACACTTAGCTAGTAATAAAGTCTTTGTTCTTTTTATTAGAATTAAGGGATTATCATCAGATTTAAAGATTCCTCTAAAAATCAACTTATTAGGATTATGAATGTTGCCCTAGTATTGCTGTATCAATTTTTAGTGCAATTTTAAGTGCTGCAATCATAATGGCAGATGGTGTGCTACCTGCAAAACTAAAAACAAGCCTCCCATTGTGGAACATATTTTTGCAAAGAACTATGTAAATCCATGCAAAGTTACAGATGAACAAAAGGTTACTGTTCTTATAGGAAACCCACCATAATGATATCTAGTATAGATATTATTCATAACGCTACCTGAGGCCAATTTTAAGTATGTAGTTGGAGCTCATGGGACTGCAGAGTAGTCATTTCAATCATCAGGGCTAGTATCACCCTCTTTGCTTTGAATGATGTCACAAAAGGTCACATGACACAAACATGGTTTTGTATGGACCAGATAGAAAAATAACCAGTATACTGAATATGAACAACAAGCCATTTCCTACAAAACAAAATGCAATCGAGTAAAAGGTAGCATCACTTTAAAGCCAAACGCTGGCTGTAATAACCTTGAAAATAATAAACATGCACAAGCAGGCATTTCATACATCTCAAGTTAATGATAGCAATGAGGATCTCCCCCACCTCCATTGATGAAGACTCACTCTGGCAACACATGGGTATGAATTAGAAGACCTCTTTGTGGAAAGCATCACAAATGAACTTGATGAAGGCTTTCAGCAGATATTGTGGAAGAGTTGTCACAGTTCTATCAACTCCAACGCCTGCAAATTTTAACTAATTTGCTGCTATTGTAAATTTTGCCACATGCACTCAAGTGAAGTAGTTATCAGGGCAGTTCATTTGGACAAAGAAATGTAAGAATTTAACAGTGATAAAGGTAAATCTGGAAAATTTGTTGAAAATTTCACACCTTAAATGGTCTCCTGACATCCAAGTACAAAAAGTTCCAGGGTTATATGATCAGTGCCCTTCTGTACCTCCTTTCTCCCAAATAAAGCTTGAAAAGACTAACTAATGTGGTACCTTGGCAAGTCAAAAAATAGTTTATGTACAGGACATTTTTATGATGCAAATGCAGCATTCTAACAATCAAACCTACCATTACAACAGAACTGTCCAATGGTCAAAGAAGAAGCAGATGAAATGGGGAGAGGGTTCAGCACTGCAGTGGAGACTGCCACCAATGATAGCTTTTCTGGAAGTACTTGTCCTTTGTCCTTATCTCCCAGATGATTTTCAATCCATTGCTATTGACATTCCTTCCAATTTAATTGCTAGCAAAAACCAGCTTCCAAAGAAAACTTTAGATCCCAATATAATTTCAATTGACATAGGAAGTACTTGAAGTGGATTCAGAAAAAAAATTGTCCAACTCTGCTCCAACCTGCCCAAAAATTAATTTCTTTACCAAACTTCTAAGACTCAAAATGAATGGTAGACACAGATTAATTCTTAACCGCAAACACTTGAATTAATATACAGAAAAAAAAAATCACTCTGAAATGTGAATTTTATATTCTAAAATCAATCTAATGAAAAAACAAAGACTGCTGGTTCGGGTCCATTGACTTGAAAGATTGTTACTGTTCTAATCCAATTCACTCTTTAAATAAACCTTATTTATGACTTTGTTGGGATAACACAGTTCATGAATTCATATGCCTTCCAAATTGGGTATCCTCTGCTCTTCATTTATTCATAAATTTATTAAAGTCTAGTTTAGCATACCTACGCAAACTTTTCCATTTTAATGTAGTGCATATTGTTAAGTTTACTAAAGGCAGACACATTCATTTACTGTGTAAAAAAAAAATGACCAGGCCTGTCGAACAACAGATGTTTGGCTCAGTGCTTGTTATCTAACAGGCACGAACGTAAAGGCTGATTTAAAAACAATTCAATGACACCATGATTTTTAATGGATGTTGAGGCCTGTAACTTTTCTGGAAATTATATATACATTTAAATTTTCCTTTCCTCTGGACAGAACATGGGGTTGGGTGTCAGGGAGCCTAGAAATTATCTGAATTAAGTCAATCAGACACAAACCAATGTGTTTTAAACACACCAATTAGGATGAAAAGTCATTTTTGTTCAAAGCATTCAATTTTGATTAAGAAGATCTGATTGTAAGACAATACCCCATTATCAACTGTGTATGCTGCTCGGTCTTGTAAAGTTTCAAACAGAACACTCTCTGCTGTCCTCTGGTTTCCATCTGTATCATTTAATACTGCTCTGAAATATAATTAAGAATGTCAGGCTAACAATCTAAATTAGCAGGATGTCTTTAAATAAATACATTAGGATGTCTTCAAAAACTTAGGAAGAATGTCAGTTACAACCAAGTTTTCTAGCACTAAAAGTTGTATTATGATCAGAAATGCTAATGGTATTACTTATAAGGATCGCATCTTTTTTGCAAGAACAACTGGCCAGGGTCTGTAGTATGCTTTTTAAAGAAATGTTCCAATGAGGGTGATTGCATATGTTATGAAACAACTGTTTTGAGGTTTCTCTAGTTTCATCAATACCTGATGGCACATTATCATCAGTTGATCAATATTGAAAGAACTATGTTTCAGGCCACTTACTATTCAAAGTTTGGTGACATTTTTATAAAAAAAAGTTTGTAAAGATAAAATTAGTAGTGCTGAACAGACTGGCATTTTTTTTCAAACTTGAATGCAATAATGCTTAAAATTACTTTATGCCAGGATGCTTCTGTCAGATTTGATTAAATTTTTCTCAGCATGTTTTTGGAAGTCACAGATTTTCTGTTTCATAATGGTGGGCATTTATTTATCAAAACAAGTATTGTTCATATAAATCTGAAAACCCTGTATGCCAGGAAAATTTTTGTTAAATTCTGATGAACTCTATTGGGAAATTTTTAAATGTTTTTCTTTTGTTTTTCAACAGTGGTCATGTTTCATGGTGACTTGTATATTTTTTTGAATTTAAAACTATCTAAGCCAGGATGCTTTCTGTTAAATTTGGTAAATTTCCATTATCATTTTGTTGAGAAGGCATTTAAATGTTTCTATTTAATTGATGGTGGCATTATCTGATGGTGGATTGACATCGTCTGTATAAATTTCAAATGCCTTCATGCCAAGATCCTTTCTTTAAAATTTTGGTCAAATTCTCTAAAGCAATTTTGTGAAACATCTTACAACGTATTATCATTGTAGCCAAATTAAAGAACCAGGGAGATCACAAGTTTGCACAAGTGAGCATCACCTTCACTGTTCCACCCACTTTAAAGAAACATTCCACCTCTCTGAAATGGAGCTCCTTCCCCCTGATGGCCCTCGGAGCACCCAGTGAACGAATCCAAAAGGACTTGTTGCCAGAATGCTTCCAGTAAAATTATGTGCAAATTGGTCAAATGGCGTTTTAGCAATGTAAACAGCAGTTATCAATCAATGACACAAGACAGGTGCAAGATCATGGACAAATAACTACTGTAAGCTCACAGGGCCTTTGGCCAGCTGAGCGAAACAGGTTTCTTTACATTTTCACACAATAAGACAACTGTCTACAATCACTTCACATATATTTCAGTCCAAATTTTATTTGAAAGCACAAGGGAGTGTAATAAACTCCATCTTGTCTTTTAATTATCACATCACGGCCTAAACAGATAGTTATCATGATCCAATTGCATCCATCTGCAGAAAGGAGTAAACTTACTGCTTAAACACCTGGTGTTCCTTGGAGGAATCACTTCTCCAATGTACAAAAATGTCCCTGCCAATATGGATGCCACTGAAGGGCAAAGTTTCAAACCAAAAGACAGGCTGATCTTATCTGACTTTCAATGTGGAATGTTTCCAGATAAGCACAGATGACCAACTAGACAGACATGACACATTTATTACAGAAACTTTCCTAATGAATGCTCTTGTAGAAAACATTTTTACTTGAAGAAAGCTCATAGACAGAAGTACACAGTACAATGACTGGCCTATTAAGTCTAGTCTTTATATCCAATATTTTTAAAGTCAAGATGAGGAATTCCCTCTGTAAAAGGTATTCGCAGGACACAGGTGTGAATCATGGTATCATACTGTCAGAGATTTATCCAGACAGAAACCATACAGATTATAAAGAAATTGAATGAAGTATGTTAGCAATTACTTAGACATTGTTTTGTGTTGTTTTAATGCATATAGACACTAAAAAGAAACAAGTTTAGACACAGTATCTCACTTGCCATAGACATTTCTGACATTGTTCCTCATTCTAGTATACAGCTGACTATTGTACTAATATCATAAAATATCAATAGACAAGTGTCTGTTAGGGAAAGACAAACAGTATCCATGCTTTGTTATGCAACAAACAAACAAACAAACTTGCATACATGACAGTCTAAGCTAGTTAGTACTCTGGATGAATGAACTATTGCATACAAGCAATCAAATCTTGTAAAGAAAAATATGGAGACGTAGCAAGTAATGGAACGAAACTGTATCAATTTCTACACATTTTGTCATGCATAAAAACACACTTCTATTAGATATTCATAACATCTCACTTAGTGATGAAATTTATTTGTAAATCTTTTCAACAATCTATTTCTGAATGAAAAACCTCCAAATAACATGAGACCCAAGTGTCAAAATTACAAAAAGAAATTAAAATTAAATTATCTCTTTTTTATTTAATTTACATGACAGAAAAGAACTGATAATAAGTTCTGCAGTCTTCACACTATGTGCCTATTAATAAATGAAAAAAATATGAAAAGTTCATGTGTTCCATATTTTAGAAAAAAATGATACAATGTACTGTTATGAACAACATCCCTGACCCAAAATTTGTGCTCAACTCTTTATTTCTGTATGCAAAAACATTATTTCATTCAACATTGCAGCTTCTGTTGCTGTGAAGAGCTGACTGATTCAAATATTGCTTACTAAAACATGTTTGCACCTATACTAACAGAGAAGCTACANTGATAGAGAAGCTATACTGACAAAGAACCTATACTGACAGAGAAGCTATACTGTCAGAGAACCTATACTGACAGAGAACCTATACTGACAGAGAACCTATACTGAGAACCTATATTGACATAGAACCAAGACTGACAGAAAAACTATATCGACAGAGAACCTATACTAGCAGAGAAGCTACACTGATAGAGAAGCTATACTGACA
>QKMX01362110.1:8051-23051 GCA_003401595.1 Venustaconcha ellipsiformis | reverse complement strand
TTTTAATCTGGAGATCACATTTTAGTGCAACAAGCATTGCTGTTAAACATCTGGACAACATCTTGCTGAGCTTTATAGAATCATGTGAGAGCTCGCGAAATTAGGGGAAGCTACTCTATCATAACATTGCCTATGGTAGTCTCTGTTTCATATGCCCAGTATAGCAGAGTGCAACACAGGGAGAATATGAAATAGGAAACCAGAATATGTCTACGATCGAAGTATACACGATGCCATCCCTAATCCAATGCATTGGATATTAAATAAATCCTGATNGTATTTTGTAAATCCTTTGCGTCAAAAAAACGCATGGTAAAATATCATGTGTGTCAATTTTCTCCGGTGTGCGTCCCTGACGCACAACTGTGCATAAAGGGAAACASTGACTTAACATATATATGTCACAAATTCGATCATAATTTGCCCATTGATGATTTCATGGATGGATGGATGGTTGGATTGAATGATTGATTGATTGATTGATTGATACATTCATCTGTTTATTGATCTAGTAGTTTATTGATTAATAGATTGGTTTATTTGTCAACTTAAAGTGGGTTTCCTTTGGCACTTATATCATGATTTTAATGTGAAACTGATTTGATTTATTGTTTTTTAAATTCATTTAGGTATATGTGTCTGAGATGCAGGCAGATGTGTCGACTTGTGTAAAGAGGAATGTACACAAAAGAACTCAGAGAGAAATAGAAAAGGTATGGAATACTTCAAGACATTTAGACTTAAATTAATTCTTCAGTTCTCTTAAAACTGTATTGTGCAAAGATTTGATACAAAAGTATGGTCAGTACAAGAAGGAAAATGATAGGCACAGTAAAGAATAGATACAAATTGCAACCAATGTTGATATAAGAGGTATTAGATACACTTGTTAAATACTAGAAGACAGCTTGTTTGATATGCAGGTATATTTTTCACCATGTATATACTTAAATAATTAAAAATTTTACTATTCAGGGAAAATCTGTTTGTTTTACTCTTTTCAAGGATTTTTCACTCTGAATGATAAAAATGAGAATACAAGTAAAGACAGCAAAAACAAGCAACTAGTTTGCGAGTGTAAGGTGTTAAAATATCTTGATTTCTTTTGTTGGCACAGAACAAAGCAGTTAATTTTCCACCAGCAGATTTTGGTTGTTTACACTTTAGTTAACATATTTAGTTTTCACATATTTCCTAATTCCCTTGATAGATTTTGATGATAAATTGATATGAAGCCAAAGGATTTGATTCTATGACACTCCTTTTGCCTTGGGTTAAGGTCATAGAAAATTGCATTAAGGGTTTTTAAATTTTTTTTTTGTTTATTGCTTTTATTTCTATTTCATAAACCCCTTGATTGATTTGTTCTTACTTAGATGAATAATTATGAAGCTAGACAATTTGTCATGTGACATGCTTGCCCTTTTGACTGTTGGGTCAAGATCACTATCTGAAGATTTGATTTGAGGTTTTGTTTCAAGTTTTTTATTTGCTTTATTTCCTGGACCCTTTATTGGATTATGTTCTTAATTTGGAAAAATTATTATTGAAGCTAAGTCAGATTATTCTGTGACACTGTCACTCAACCTTTTGACCTTGAGTTCAGGGTGACATTGTGGAACATTAAGGTTCTTAAAAGAGGCTTGAGGTGCAGAACTAAATAATTTTATGGAGAAAAACTGGTCTCTCTTCTGATCCTTATTTCTAATTTTTTTCTACTGGTGTAAATGTTATTCAAACAGATTAGGAAATAAATGTGTTTAAACTAAACTGATTTTTATCACAATGATTATAGTTGAAGTCCAAATGGGAAGACACCCCAAGACATTATATCCGCCTGGATATCAGGTCCTTGTTACAAGAGGTTTCTATAACAGAGGTAAGACAGCATACTGCTACAAATTTTGTTTTAAGTTCCAACAAAAAAGTATATCACAGGTAATGTGTGTATTTAAACTGAGAGCTTGTAAAGAAACTTTGTGATTGAACTATAATAAACCGTTAAGAACCATATACTTTTTAAGATCTTGAATGTATTAGAGAAGGATTTAATGAAACCATACAAGAAATAAATTTGTTCAGTGATCCTGGGGGGTTTTTTTCTTCAGGCATTTGAGTTATCTGTAAATTAAAAAAAGACAGTTGTCATTTTATTTAATGCAGAAATATTCAGAAATTGAACCTAAAGCAAGATGCAGTGATGCCAAGTATTCTGAATTTTCCTATTTTTAACTTAAGATCATACCAACATAATCTCTTCTCTTAGATTCTGATTTGCATGTCCAACAGAATTTTGCATAGGCAAACTGAAGATGTTTTTATCTAGATCACTGACATACTTGTATTTTCTGATTGCATTTCATTTGTAAAAGTGTGCCCAAGCACTTGTGTCGCAGAAGTCATTTAATATTGATCAGTTTAAAGATTAGAGCTCTTATTGATCTGAGAAAGTTTTAAAAAATATGACAAAAGGCGACTGATGAGGATTATACTGCGGTTAAGAAATGTGTTAAAAGCAATTAAAAATGGGATTTACAAGGCATCAACGCCAGATGAATGGCATGCTTTTGCAGTCTTTTTTTTTTGAGGGACTTCAGAGCAGCACATAGTAAGAACAAGAATGAGGGAAGCATGTTTCAACCAAGAAACACTTTGAACAGGGAGATTGCTTGCTTAAAAGAAATTTTTAGATACAAATTTGAAGTATTCCTGTTTGGATGTTCAGATGCTGATTTTATCCAGAGCTTTTGAAGCAGTATCAGAGGGAAAACAGAAAATATGTATGGTCATGGCAGACTTAAAACTTTCAGTGGATAAGGATGCTTTACACTTTCAAAGCTTGTGCAACAGAAGAAGCTTCTTACCAGCAGTTCTGGCCAAAAGATATAGTTCATTTACACCGAAGAAAAGGATTTCTGCAAGACAGTGCAAAGAAGTGGCCATCACTTTAAAACCTTCTCATTGGTTATTAATTATATCCTGCTTCACAGAGTTGACTGAAATTTGCTATAGATAATAAAATAATAACTTCATAGCTATACAGGAAGAAGATTTTCCCCATGCTACCATTGATGACCAAGTTCTGTTGTCCTTGGTCCTTGGCATCACGGAATGTTCACATCACCTTATTGCAAATAGTTTGACCTACTTCCTGTGTTGTCATAAAGTACTTGCAACTGGAGCTTTTTTTTAGGTACTGTGAAATCATTTGTTTTCGTTAGAAGTATGTTTCACAGTTTTATATTAAAAAAATCGTGTTCTTACTTTGATGTGCCTGTAAAATGGAAGTAGGTTCATTTATGAAAATCATTCCTTTGTAGCAACTGCAATATCCATTACAATTGGTACTTGTCAAATTCAAGTTACTTAACATTATTAGCCTCATTTGTTTTATGTGTATTGAATGAAACCAGACAAATCCAGACTATAGCTGTTTCAACTCTTTGTCCAATCTAGACAAACTCCTCGCTCAACATGACTCGTATGTCTTGAATCTACGTATATTCCATGCATAATTTCTGGCTCCCATAACATTAGGATTAGATTGAATAACTGCATATTGCATGTTATATTTTTCTCCCATAGCTGTCACTTTCATCCTGTAGCTGATGGTAATAGGTACTTGAATGAATGTGTCTGTGTGTGTGTGTGTGTGTGTGTGTGTTATGATTCATCCATTCATTTATTGTTTGACATAATGTAGGTGGAGATGGAGGATACAGTGGAGGTTGTTGAACCTCCAGCTGCCCCTGCCAAACCCAAAGTGGAAGAGGAGGAGGAAGAAGAGGAGGTTGGGGTAAGTAGTATATATATGTGCAGAGTACATTTACTGAATAGACCATAGCTGGTCTGGCTTATAGAGCCTTGAAGCAGAGAGTTCTGTCATCAACCCAGACAGCATGGGTAGACCATATACTGGAGTTCTGTACTGTAGTCCTTTTATGGTTGGTTCATGTGTTACAGTCACATACCACACTGCCACCAGCATTTTGTCTTATAAAATTATGTCTGTGCACAAGTGTACATAACTAATGTGTTGGGACAGAAATTGCCATTTTGAGATATCATTTAGTTTTCAGCCCACCTGGAGAGAAGATACAGGTCAAGTAAGTTGTCTTTACTTTATATTTCTCTAATTTTAATTTGTATATCTAGAACCAAGGTATTCATAGTTTTGCTACATTAGATTTTGTTTGAATTAAGAGAGAGAAAACTTAAAACATTCTACCAAGCAATTTTTTTTACCAAGTATTACAATGGGGTGGGGTGGGGGTAAGCTTAAACTCACAACTTATACCCTAACTCTTGTTACACCAGCACATTTTCACTAACTGTACCAACTTACCATACATATTTCCTCATGGAAGGGAATGGAAGGGGCTGGGAAATGTTTTCCTGAATGATTTTGATGACTAACTTGCTTGTTGAATATCAGTGCAAAAAGCACAGATACAGGCGTACTTTGAACTTATTTGATTATTGTGTGAGCATAGAAGTAGGTTACATGAATTGAAGCTTTTAATCTTACCTGTGACTTACATTAATATTACCTGTGAAATCTAGGCAGCAGCAATAGACTTCATGTGTGGAATAGAGAAATCCCACTCGAGGGTCAGAATTTGTGGGCTGGAGTTCATACTAACAAAATCTCATCTTGATCCATTTTAGTGCAAATCATTGATTATTTTATCTCAGTTCACACTAGGATATAGTATAGTGAGTGTCAGAATTTCTCATTGCTTGTTGATCAGTTAAACCTGCTGTAAACATTAGTAACCCAGTCAAAGTTTTACCTTTAACTTTTATACTGGACTCAATAACACCTATGTGTTTGTTATGATGATAGTTGGGAGACCCATTATCTATAGTATTTGGAGCCTGTCCTCCAAGACTTTCATTTTAAAAGAAAATAAAACAAAAACTGCCCTTTTCCTGTATGTTAGTAATAAAGGTCAATATTCACATCTTTTGGTTCAGTAGGGAAGATTATTGTGTGCAAAGAATTACAAATAATGGAGGATGTCCAAATACATATTTTGTGCAAGTAAGACAGGAGAGAGAGAGAGAGAGAGAAGGAAGTGAAGAAAACCCAATATTTTGACTACCTCTGAATTGAGATCACTTCTCAGTGACAATCACATTTATTATTTTGACTCGTGTAAAACAACAAAATAATGATAAGCTCAGAATACCTCCAAATTCAGACCACATTTCCCTAGTCCAGTTAGTGATCTGAATCAGGAGGTTTTATTGCATATGTGAATATTAAAATCTATGACAGATTTTGGTATAATATTAGAATATCATGCCCACAATCTTTTGAGCATATTTTATACGAGTGCTAAATTGATAGCACCATTACCGATAGCTAAGGACTGTGTAATACTTAAGGTCAGTATCTTTATTTGTTTTACTATCCATACAGAGCACAATGTTTTTTACAGATTTTACATCCATTCTCGATTGCATAAATTATGAAGAGTTCTGATCTCTATTGCCAATATATTTTGTACATTTGTATTACTCCACTATGAAGCATTTAGTTAAATTTCCTGTATTTGACACAATTTGTGAGTCCATAGGGTCATAATTGATTTTATAATAGTCTGTGCCCTTGTAACATATTAGTATGTTCTATGTTCTTGCACATCAAATGATAAGACATCATGGTCATATTGATGTGCATTCTCATGGTACAAGCAGCTGGTGCCCATTCCCATGCATAATGTTGTGTGAGTAGTGATATTCTCCTCTTTCACCCAGCAGTACAAAAGCATTAGCTTTGGGATGGGGGTGTGGTTATTAACCATTTTGATGAGAAATTCATTCTCCAAGTACATTATAGTATAGAGATTTCTACCTTCTTCGCCATAGCAGTAAAAAAATAACAATTGGGACCGGCATGTGCTGCATTCATTCTTTAGCTTGCTTCAATATAAAAGAACAGTAATGCCCTTCCCATTGACTTGTGTCTCTATCTCTTCTCCCCTTCCCCTAGACTTATGTCTCTCTCTTCTCCCCCTTCCCCTAGACTTATGTCTCTCTCTTCCCCCTCTCCTTCTCCAAGCATTCATGCCAATTCTCCCAGATTGTCTGGTAGTCTTTTAATTTTCAACACCATTTTTTGATTCCTGATTTGCCTACAGAAACTTTGAGACATAAAGAATGTGTCAAGAATAGGCATTTCCTGCTAGAACAACATTTGCCAGACATAGGTTTTTCCAGCTAAAACATCTACAAACAAAGGTTTTTCCTGCTAAAATGAAATTCAGTAGACTATTTATGACTATCGTAATCTGTCAATCAAGCTGTTACCAACCTAACAACCAATCAAATCGTGGTTTGTAATGCGTTAATTCTTTTTTTGTGCACAAATAAGTTGTTTTACTCATCATTATTTCAGTATTGAGTAACGTGTCATGTATAACGGACTACAGGCAACCTGACAAGTGTAAAAAAGTTCTTGATTTGTTTGGAAATATAATAATTTTGGTACCATGTTGAAATTTACGCTAATGGCTTCAAAGGAAAATGTTTTTGCAAGTTCAAGTGTGCTTGGATAGATGCACTTAACTGTGCGAAGTGTAGTAAAAAGGGAGAGAGCTTTATGTACTGTACTACTTGCAACACATGTTTGAACATTTCTAGTGAAGAAAGTTTAAAGTGTAGTGAAAAGGGAGAGAGCTTTGTGTCCTGCACTACTTGCAACAACTGTTTGAACATTTCCAGTGGAGGAAAAATGGTCTTGAAAAGTATGCAGTAAATTACAAATGAGAAATCGTAACATAATTTACCTAAAGTGACACAGATGGTAGCAAAACCAGATGACTTTCTCCAAAAAAGCCAAGCTGCTTCTTCAGGACTGTGAGATCCTTCTATGAGGAAGTTACAGCAAAGACGATAGTTTTCATGACCAGACCTCGAAGGCCCTTGGTTACCAGAATCCTGAGTGCTGGATGAATCACTATTAAAATGTATGCAGAAAAACTTGTTATTAATATTATGTAAGATGAATGCTAAGTGTGACTGTTTTGAACTCAGACCTTCAAATGATTGTGTACTGCTGCAAAAATAGCTTCTGTACAAGACTGAAAGACAGTACATGTTGAAAAAAGTTTGAGTGTTTAAGGTACTAGTGTGTCATAAGGTTTTGAAGCACAGAAAGTGATTCTTGAGAAGGTTCTTAAATTATTTTTTGTCAGATCTCAGTGTTGGTTTATACTTGTCATTCAGAAATCAAGACCTTTAAAATTTGTAAAAAAAAAAAAAAAATGCCAATCCATCATCAGATATGGTTACCATTTCTAAAATTAGACAAAAACTTTATCAGTGAATGACTTTTTCTCTAAAAGTGATAGACAGAATTTGACCAAATTTTACATTGAGTATCCTAATATAGGAAGCTTCAAGTTCATTCAGCTGATTATGATCTGCTATCCAATATGGCTGCTGTACTTTGAAACAACTTCATCAAAAAATGCCACTATTACTAAAATTAAAACATTTTAAGGACTTCTCAAAATCAACTCAACAGAATTTGACCACATGTGACAGAAAATATCCAGGCATTGAGAGCTTTCACATTTGTAAAAATAATGCCTCTCAACCATTAAGGTTGACAACTATTTAAATAACTTGATCCTAAAAACTACCAGACAGAATTTTACTAACTTTGGATATTCATGTTCTGGCATATGGACCTTTCAATATTAAGCAAATGATGTTTAATCTGCCATCAGATATGGATGAAGATACAAAAGTTGGAGAAACCATATAACACATGTTTTCGTAACATGCAGTCAACTGCATTTGATACCGAAAGCAGCCTACTAGTCCAAAATTCTTGACCAACTGCTGGCATTTGGTTGTTAAGCATCTGTCAGCCAAGTTAGTGATTCTCAGTTTTACTTGGGCCTCTTTTTGGCAGTGTGCACACAAAATGGTTTTACTGTACCAGTACTGTAAAGGTTGGTCAATAGAATACCTTAATCAAAATAGGTTGTCAGAAACATGGGAATGGATATAGGAAGGAAACCAGGAAGACTCCAAAAGGTGCAAAATACTTTCAGACCTGTTTACTACTGTGATTTCACCATACTTTCTCTGGACAATTATACAAAAAGACAAGCTATACTTGTTAAAAAAATCATTTTTTCAGGCTGTCATTATCCTGAAAGAAGTACATACCAAAGTTTTATTCATTTATTAGGCTTTTCCACTTGATAACAAAGTGGATGAGAATTCTTTATGTCTTTCAATTCAGGCATCTGTAGGATAATGACTGAGGTCAAGCTTGTAAATATGATGCAGTCACAAACTGCTGGCAAATAAAAAAATGCAGTGAGATTTATAGTTACTCAAAGTAACATGTGAGGTGTGACCATTCATAAGCCAATTTTTTCTAATTATGATTGTTATAGAAATTGGGGTGGGTGGGAGCACCAGCTTTTTAGAATATCAGCTATGTTGGAAATAGCCACATATATAATTTGTGAGATTCTTGATGTTGGCCCAGTCCTGCTTCCTGTTTTTTCAATGATAAACTATGGACAGTTAGTTAAAATTACAGACAGTTTTTGGTAAACTACTAATAGACATCCCTCATGGCAAACATGTCTATATTTTGTTCTTTGGCAGCAAATTGGTTGCAACAGATTATATTTGTTGTTACTGTTGCTCTTTAATATCTAAAAATGAGACTATGTTATCACAATCACCTATCCAGTGTCAACCAACATTAATTTCCTCTGAAAATTTTCTAAAATATCTCGGAAAATTTTTAAATGTGTCATATATTGGTATTAAACTCATGTAGTATCAACTTATAACATTTAATATTGTGCTCTCATGTAGTTTAATGGAATTGCATAACATAGGATGCTTGCAGTTGTACTTCAAGTTAAAACACTGTATGCTTGAACAGTGTTTGTTGTGTATTGAACCAAATCATGCAATGAAATAAGGGATTTTTGTAAGAGGCCATCAGGGGCCAAAAAATAGGCCCTGATCCTGATGAGAAAGGGCATCATCACTGAAATATTTTGTCGGAGGGATAAACCTGTCCAATAATGATGGGTCCAGACATCATTCCTAATCATCATGGAAAAGCCCTGTAAGTAGATTCTTAAATTCATGATTGTCTCATTTTAGGTTCAAGCCATTTATTAATTTCACTCATTTGATTGCCGAAAATTGTGAAGAATAAATATTGTTCATTTAATATTTTTTTAGCACATAACTACTGCGTTATTTGCATTGATATACTTGTATCATAACTTTGATACGTGTAATAATACCTAATGACATACATGTAATAATGTCATTCAAAGTGAAGGTTGTAATAATCAAGGCCATCTCAAAATAAAGTTATTTCATTATTTTGGTAAAATAAAAATTTTTTTTTAATGTGATAAATGGAAATTTACATTTGTGCTTTTTGCAATGAAATTTATGAGACTTGTATGATCAATCTTTTGCTGGCTAAGGCTCGCTTGACTTGTCTCATAATTTTCACTGAAATGAGCACTCATGCAAGATCCTCACTTTAAGAACTGAGCACTATTAACAATAACTGTCAGTACTCCAGATTTTGTATATTCACCTTCTAACTCAAAGTACCATCTCTACTTTCCCAACTTTGTGCTGTGTTCAAAAAGACATGAAATATCCCCTTTATCTCACTTTTCCTTATCAGTCTGGTTAGAAATTTTCCAGGGGGAATGCCCATGCAGAGAATCCTTATACATCACACATGAATGTTATCCTAGCTTACTGATGTCAAACTTTCTTCAATACCTTACACATTTATGTTACATCATCACATAATGCCATGTTTTCTCTGTTTTGGGTTGTTGTTTTTTTTAATTTTGCTTTGATGGCAGATTGACATAGTGATCACTGTGGCATGCATGGGCATGTCCATACATCTGTTTATGCATTACTGCACACTATATCAAATTCAGTATTAAAGGTTTTACTTAGCTAATAAAAGGCAGATGTAACAAAAGGGAGACTCCAGTTTTCTTTGTATTTAACTTGAGAACTCTAATTATCTGTATTTGAACCTTACTGCAGAGTTTATGCTGAATTCTCAAGATCCAATATTATCACTGGATACTTTGCTCATGTGATTCTTTACTGAACATGTGGGGCGTCATGTTTTGTTTAGAATGCACATTTTTTACATGGGAATATCAGAAAAATAATCGACCATGTTTGCGAGTGTGTGTTATGCAAGAAAATCTTTCTCTTAGGTTCCTAATTCAAGGGTAGAAAGTTGTCAGAATTGTKTATGTTTCCACAAATTATTATCCTATGGGTGGAATATTCCAATCTACAATACTGCTAGATACCAGTGTGATAGATACTAATGTGATTGACAGGTGAGTCTTTAAGGGTCAGAGGTCAGGGGGTGAGGACTGCTAAAGGTTTTATATGTGGTCTGCAGTAAATACTTAAGAGGCATCTTAGTTTCTCCTTTCTCTGAGCAAAACGGTAGTGATTTCTCTAGGATTTTCACCCAGAATGGCATTTTGATAAGGAAGGATTTTTAATTTTTAGGATGAACAGGTTTTTATTAATGAGAATAATCTGTATAGACCCCATACATGTAGTGTCAAGAAATGTGTGTGATAAGTAAGTTTTAATCACTAAACATTGAATTTGCTGTTATCTTCATTATCTGGAAAGTGGCAGCAGTTGTTTGTTATTACAAAGGCACTATATTCTAAATATGTATTTATTTCTGCATGTCCACCATTTTACAGCATCTCCCAGTGTGGTAGGTACATGCTTTTAATTAGATAATCTGTGTAAGGTCGCTTCTTAATGATGGTTGATGATCTGATAATCAGGTGCTTACATGCTTAGATTGATCATTGTGTTATTAATGAATGACTGCAAGATTGTTGCATGCTTGCACTTTCTTAAATTTAGGCGTATTCATACAATCACATATCCTGGAGAAAACATTGCTGTAGAATGAGCTTTAAAAAAAGTTGTACCTTACAGTCACCTCAGTTACATTTTCATACACTGTATTGATGTTATTATTCATGTAGGTAATTAATGTTTACCATTCACCATTCAAATTGAAATAACTTGTTGTGTTGTCCTTGCAGGCGTACAAGAAGAGTCGCTGGGAACTTGATGTATCAGGAGAAAAACTAGGTACTCCCTAAGATATATTGGTTTTCTTGCATGAAAAACTAGAATGATCCAGATTTTTTTCACCTCCAAGGAATAAAGAAGTAACAGAACAATACTTAAAAGAACACACACACTTTCCACCGACTTTTTATGATGCCTAGTTGTTCCTGAATGAAAATGGTCCTAATTTAATTTTCAATTTGCTTTGAAAGTAGTCATCTTGAGAATCTTGTAATCATTATTCCTCTGAACAGAAAGTCATAAAGACATGGTTTCCACCAGAAGACTTCTGATATCTAGTTGACCTAAAATGAAGATGTTTCTACTTGGATATTCAATGTAGCCACCACAGTGCCTCTAGTGAAAATCATTATTGCTTTTTCTCCTGAAAGGATAGTCATATCTTCATGGGGTTTTACCAAAAGACTTATTATGATGTCTGATTAGTTCTAAATGAAATGGTGCCAATCTGACATCCAAAAAATGGCTGCTATGACAGCCATCTTGTTATTGCTATTTCATTATCAAACAGAAAGTCATATCAACATGTGGTTATCACTAATAGACTTGTTACGATATCTTGTTGGTCCTAAGTAAAGCTGGTGCCAATATGACATTCAGTATGGCCACCACAGCATCCATCTTGAAAATCTTATTATTGCTACTCCTCCAGATTTGATGGTCATATTGATACAAGGTTTTCAACAAAAGACTTTAAGATATCTAGTTCCACCTAAATGAAACTGGTGCCTGACAGACATCTAGTATGGCTGCCACAGTGGATATATTAAAAATCTTGCAACTAATTTTCCTGTGCATACTGGCATGAGCTGTTGTTGAAAGTCTTCTAATGGTGTCTAGTTTTGTCCTAAAATAAAATGTTGCCACTCTTGCTGTCAGTATTGCTGCCAGAGTATCTAAGTTTAAAATCTTTTCACTCAAGACTCTCAGAGATTTATATCAACACTCAGCATTGAAAAAGAGGAAATGGCCTTGTCTTGTTCATGGAAATTTTGAGGGGGATAGTAGTGTCAGACTCTTTGAGGGATTCTCTTTCATTCCTGTCATGCAGTTTTTTTTTTCACCATTGGATGGTTTTAATCCCACAACTTGAGCCACTATGAACACTTAATGTCCAGTGAAATCTGTGATTCTAAAAATGTCTTCATTATACTTGAATGTTGTTTGATAGTTGATACTGAGGCAGAAATAACAGTGTAATTATTGAAACCAGTTTATTGATCTATTTTAGCAGAGTTTATGTTGTAAGAACTGTTTATGCTGTCAACCTTATTTATAGAATTCTCTGAAATTTCTTAAATGCCCTTCATTTCAGACAAACTGGATGGTTTGGTACATGGGAACAAGAGGAAAGCCCATTCTCCTCAATCCATGGATGACTTTCTTCAGCTGACAGATGACTATTACACTAGAACCTCCCAGCCAGGAAAAAAGAGGGTAAAGTTTAAAACCAAGAAATGTAGTCATCCATTGAATACTCTGCTTTTTAGTGTACAGTGAGAATTGACAAAAATGCACCAGTAGATCAGAGTATGCAGTTTCCTTGAAATCATTAGTAGAACAGACATCATAGATCCTGTAGCCCAGTATTTGAGCAATTTCCTTGAAATTATCACTAGAACCAAGTGGACCCATGTCCCACTGCTACATTATATGATGACAGATATGTTGTTTCGCAACTTGAAAGGCCCTGATTGTTTTGTTATGGTATCAGTGATATGATATAACTATTTATCTAAGTGAATTGTAGCAACGTGAACTCTGGGAGAGACTGGATGTACTACAGCATGGTTGGCACTCTGTTATTAAATAGTGACAAGTAAAATGGCTATACAGTTTAAATAGTCACCATAGACTGAATTGGAATGGTTATACAGTTTTAAATAGTCACAACAAATTTAATTGGAATATGTACAGAAAGAACAGCTTTCCACCATCAGTATCTGCTTTTTTTATTATTTAGGTTCGCTGGGCAGACATTGAGGAGAGAAAGGAACAAATAAGACGTAGAGAGCTGGGATTTGTTGTTGGTCAAACACAGAGGGATTGGGAACGGATTACTGATGACTCTTATGCAGACAGACAGCTGAACAGAACAAAATATTTTTAAGTTTTTAACAATAAAGGTATATACTTACTTTTTAATGTTGTTTTGTCTTGTTAAGTAAGATTTCAAAGATAAGAATGCATTTACTGAAAAAGAAAGAAAGGTAAGGTCAAAGGTAAGTTTTATATTTGTTCAATATCATTGCTTTAAATTATTATTGGATTTTTTTTGGCAATTTGTATGTCTTTTTTTTTTAATCCTCAAAAGTATAAGCTGTATGTGTGTTCCAATTAGAAGAGCTTCATAATGATGTTGTGCATAATATAACAAAATTCTTTACAAATTCCAGCATAAAACTAAATAATGCTGCCCAATAGTCTCCTATACAAATTAATCTGTCAACAATTTGTGTATTACTTTTCATGTAGAGTTACATGGCAATGTTTTTTGTTTTATTATACCCTTTTTCCTTAATTTTACCCCCAGTTTTTTTAAAGGAACATATTACAATAATTAGGATATGGTGGAGATTGGAAAGTTGGGAGGTTAGTATTGAACCAGTCAGCCAGTGTTTTTGTCACTTTGGTTGACATAGGAGTACATATATTATGATGGGTTTAATTACTGACCAGGATATTCTTCATATCTAGACTGATAAACCATTGTCAAAAATGTATAGAACATTTTCAGGAAAAATTTCCTGTTACTAGACTTGTTTTGCATTATTAACTTTTGAATAGTAGTCCAGGTTGTAGTGTATTATTTCCCCTACATCAGTGCAGTCCACAGTGGTTGCCTCCCTTATATTATCTTGCTGCTGGTTGACTTTAATGCAAGTTTTCAAGTAAATTAATTCAAATATGTGGATTCCAGATTTTGTTGGTATTTTGTCACTGTTGATAATGACCCACTTTGTTGAGCCAGCCTATGGCACCCTTTGTGATCTGATAGAATTTCATGTACCAAGGTAGTGTTTTGTATGAAGAAACCCATTTTTTTACAAATATATTGATGTCTTTCTCCTTTAAAAAAAACAAAGAAATCTTTGATATAGTGAACACCTGCTTTTGAGAAATGATTTGGTATAAAGGACTTAAAGTTTTAATTGTAACACAGGACAACTACAAATCATTACCAACCCATTATGTGTAAAACCATTATCTTGAATATTTTCTTCTATTAAATCATATTTTTTAAAAAGAATTTACAGCTTCAGGTACATATTCCCAAAGTTACATTCTCAACTATGCATGTAATGTTTCATTGCAATACTTGAGTCTGTGTCATTCACATTTGTAGAAAAAAACAAAGTATCACATGTATTCACTTTTTCTTGTTATAGAATTGGGGAAGACAGGTACTGTTGTGGGGCAGGATAATTACAAAATTTTCTAGTTGCGTGTAAGCCTCTTCAGATCTATGCCCAAGCAAACTTTTATGAATAAGATTATATTGTTATCAAATCACACACACCTGTTCACACAAATTCATGAGCATGGATATTCATTATCTGTTTAAGTCCAGAATTCTCCGAAACCATTAAGATTATCTGTGGGACCATGAAAGGAAAGAGTGCAGGTGTAATTGCTCAAATGAGCACAGGCATTATTTTCAGCAGTAGTACAAATTTTTGATGAATCATTTGAATGGAATAGCTATTGATAGCATAAGAGGCAGTACATGAATGGAATAGCTATTGATAGCATAAAAGGCAGTACATGAATGGAATAGCTATTGATAGCAAAAGAGGCAGTACATGAATGGAATAGCTATTGATAGCATAA
>QKMX01362097.1:2242-18705 GCA_003401595.1 Venustaconcha ellipsiformis | reverse complement strand
GGTCTGAAGATCTTTAAAACTTGGTTCAAATAATGCAGATCTTCCATTAGTTATGGCTGCCTCTACTAAAAATATGAAAGCCTTTAAATTGCCTTTTTCAGAAAAGCACTGCAAGAAATATGACAAAGCTTGACAGAAAGAATCCTAGCATGAAGGTTTTTGAGCTATGTTTCAGTAATGTTAATCCATTAGCAAATGTTGCTGCCCTTATTAAAAATAGAAAACCTTGGAACAACTTCTCAAAAGAATTTGGCCAAATTTGACAGAAAGCAATCTCGTATTAAGGGCTTTCAAACTTGCAGAATTGATGCCAGTTTACCAAAGTTGATAAAAACAGAACATCCTTTTTTGCCTGATTGTCATTAAACTTTGAATATAAATTTATATGATCAAGATCTCACATAAGATTGATAATGCACAGGATTCATATATATTCATAAAGTAATATAGCATGTGATTTTCAGAGCTTGTTACCACTCTTCAGACTGCATTTTTTAATCCAGAATTTGATGTTGTTGTTGTGGGGTTTAACACCATTTTGCAGCATATGATAGGCTATACATGGTGACTAGTATTAATAGAGGAGGAAGAACCCAGGAAAATCCGGAAAGAACCACTGACCCGTAAGAAGCTACTGGCAAACATTCTCATATACCCACATTGGCCGAATGTGAGACTCAAACCCATACAGAGGTGAGGTGGCAGTGATCTGTAATGGAGAGCGCTTTAGACCACTTAGCCATTCGGGACCCCCCCTTCCCCCCGATTTGATAAGAGTTGGTAAATAGGTACAGCATTATCAAGAATTTGGAAGACTACAGTTATGAGATCCATGCACAATAGTGTACTTGTTCTGCATCTAATTGGCTGAGATTGTCAAAAAATGTAATGCCTCAATTTCTGTTCATATTTTGATCAGGTTGGTAAAAAAGATTATATCATCAAGATACATGTGTTTTAGTATGAACAGGGTATGATGTTGCAGATGATTAGCTGAGCTTCCATTTTAGAGACAATTTCTGACCTACTTTTAAACAAACTGGTAAATGGGTTAATATAAAAATGTTTGATGATAAGTTTTTAGTGAGACCAAGGATATCTATGTGGTCATCTTGGAGATGATTTGCTTATGGTTTTACCACTCAAGAGAATGCATTTGTGATGGGATTCTAATCTGACTTGGTAAATATGTCCAAGATATCAGTATGCCTGTAGAGTACGATTATGAGTGAAATTCATGCATATTAAAATTATGTGGTCTTGCCTTTTACTAGTTGAGCAACTAAATTTCTGATAAGAGTTTGATCAAACTTTTTAAAATAGTCTTATATTATCAAGTTTTTGATGAAAGAATTTATCGTCAGAATATAGTAAAATAGGTCAAATCAACACAGTATAAATAAAGTTTGGGAGGTAGTTTACATAGGTTTGTGCTTACAATATTAGTGAAATGGTCAAGTGTTGTAAGCCAAGTGAGTGATATCAGGCCTGTTGTATTTATTAATCAGTTAGTTATAAATTGTTGCTAAGACATTTTAATGCTTAAAATCATTTTCTGATATTATGAATTATATTTTGTAGCATTTTACAGAAAGACTTAAGGTATTATATTCTGAGATTCACCTCATTACACATATTTTCAGATATTTTAAGAGATGATAATATCACAAATAAGAGCATAGATGTTTGGGTTTCATCACAGTATTTGCCTTTTGATGAATTGATAGGTAAAAACTACATGATTTTGTTTGCCTGTATTACAGGTCCAGTGGCTGATTGACAATTACGAGACAGCTGATGGTGTTAGTCTCCCAAGGAGTACATTGTACAATCATTATTTGCGGCACTGTCAGGAGCAAAATTTAGACCCAATGAATCCTGCTTCATTTGGCAAACTTATTCGCTCAGTTTTCCTAGGACTGAAAACAAGGAGGCTAGGAACAAGGTAGTTTAATCTGTTTTCAGTCAACTTTTACTCTCCTCTGTCTCTTTTCATACAGTAATTGGTATTATTGTTGTTTTCAATTATTCTTTCTTATTTCCCCAGAAAAAAAAACTACGAACTGCATTTTGCAATTTATCTTTGCAGGGGTAATTCAAAGTATCATTACTATGGGATAAGGATAAAAGCAAACTCACCCCTGAACCAGTTTACTGATGATCAGACAATGGCAATGAGGCAGCAGCCAATGTATCAAGGAAAAAAGTAAGTACTTGTGAATTAGGAGCAGAAATTAGGAATAATAATAAAACTTGGAAGTATTCCACCATTATATAGTGTTTTGCAGCAGGAAGTCAACCTGAAAATGCCTTTATCCCTTTTACATTTTGGGGCTTAGTTTCTGTGCTAAATCATAAAAATGTAAAAATGCCATATACATCATGTCATAATTCTTTGCAAGAAAATTTTTAAAAAATTAGTGCATTTGAAGGACTAAGTCAATTTTTTTTATAATGAAATTTTCCATCTTACTTAGAAACTATGATCTCAATGTAGTTTTTTTCAGAAAATTTAACAAAAAAATATTGTCAACAGTTTAATGGGTTTATGGCAGAGACTTTTTCCTGCAAATGTACAGCATGCCCAAGATCTTTTTATTTATTAGGCTCCTCATCTTTATGACTGAAGTACTTGAGAATCGATATTGCATTACATCGGTATAATTAAGAGTGAATCATTTACATATCAGGACCATGAGTGTTAATGGGTAAAAGTTGACAAGTACTGTAAATCTTGTAATTTGTCTTCTGTCCATAAAAATCATTATTATATATATCATGTTTTTTTTATAAATAAAACTTTGTATTTTCCTTCAAATACCTCAATTTTTTTTTTTTACAATCATTTATAACTTGTTTGGAAATTAAGTTTGTGTTTTGTAAGCAGATTCCGCCCAGCTAAACAAGAGTATGAGGGCAATGAAGGTAACCATGGAGCACAAAACGCAGGGACATATGAAGGGCCCACATCACAGCAACAGAAGCATCAGCAGTTCCTTGGAGATGCATCCACTGCTATACCAAACTTTGGTGATGTAGTCATAACAGGCGATTTTCCAGACGGTGTGACTGTGGAACACATCAGGACATTTGAAAAGATGTATAGAGAACATGCAGAGGTGAGTGCACACTGGACTTTGGATCAGTAGACTCTTAGGGCAATTTGATTTATGGTTCCAAACATACTGGTCTTGATGCTTTAAAATAAGGTCACAAAGAACTTTGTCCAAAATACTTTTTTAAGCAGAAAAACGTCCATTCCACATTTAAACCCAGTGTACAGGGATCTGCTGAACTTGTAAGCACCCCGGCAGAACTCTAAATAATGTTTGTCTTCTTATTACATCACTTTGAGCTTTGATCTTTAATGCAGTTGTTTCTTGCAATTCCCACAACAGCAGTATCACAAGGGGCTGTTGTATTTATATTAATCTTATATACTTTGCAGGCAGAAGCAAGTTTAAAATAAAAAATATTCTGTAACTTTGGCAATAAACGTACATATTCTCACCTAGTCAAGGTTTCGGTAAATACAAAAATTGGTTTACAAAAGGGTGTGATGTAAATTTGAAATTTTTTTTATGAAGAAAAGCAGGCATCTTTTTCTCAAGAAAATATTTAGAATTTTAATTGGTAAATATTAAGCTTAGTTCTGTTCCAGAAATTGTGGAATGGTTTGATGTTAAATGTGGACTATGGAAGCTCAAACAAGTTTGATGTCTTGGTGGAGTAAATTGATACTGTATTGTGTGCAATAGACCCTAAATTTTAACAAAAATAAGCCATCTGAAGGATTGTCTTTTATCTTAATGTGCAATCATACTATGTTTAATTTTCATATACATTTTTCATCATGGTTGTGCTTGAAGAAATATATCCAAGGTCTAGGATAATTTAATTATCTTTCATTCCTTGTTTGTGCAAATAAAAAGTGTCTTCCAACCCTCTCCAATACCATTATTTATTTCTTTTACAGTGAATTTTATATCTTTTTTTTTCAGAATGTTAGTGTATGCTATCATATAAGGTTTGATTTGGTACTGAATATTTTGTAAAAATTCTTGAGTAGATAATGGTATGCTATTTTTTTTGCAGGCTGTGGTAGATGTTGTTGTAAACCTGCAGTTTTCACTCATTGAGGCCTTGTGGCAAGGGTTTTGGAGGAATCAGTCATTAGATCACATGTAAGTCATCATATATGTTGATTTCATCCAAACGTAAAGCTGTGATTTTAATGCAGATTTTATAAAAATGGGATTTGTGTCAATGTTCACAGCAGTGGAAAAGCAAAACATGGCAATAACTTTTCCAGCAGCAATGATAATAGTTTCATTGTCAAAGGTTTTACTAGCACATCTGGCCATATGCCAGATGAGCCTATGGTGCAACTCTGTCATATGGTGTTGTTTGTTTGTCCATCACCACTTCATGGCAAACAGCCCAGATACTTCATTTCTGATCAGACATGATATGTAAAATATTGGATCCAAGTTTGATTATGAGCAGCATCCATACATATTAATGAGGTGGTCTATGATGGGGTTTGCATGGTCATTAAGAAATGAACACCTAATTTCAGTGGTCTTGAAAGTCATTAATTTTTCACTTAGATCATTGAAAATCATTGAATTTGAGAGATTTTGCTTCAAAATAAAATTTGATGGAAAATTTTGCTTTCAAGTCATTTATTTAATGTTGTACAAGGATTGAAAGCATGCATTGATTTTTTCATCATCTTCTAGTTAGTCTGCCAGTATTAGAATCCGCAAGAAGTAATCAGACATTGTGCATAGCATCCTTTTTTGCCTGATGTCATTAATACATGTACACCCTTTCACTTCACCAAGTGTTTTCACTAAAGAAGGATGGTTTATTAGCAAGTCTTTTTAATATGCGATCTTCGCAGAATTCGTGGAAAGTGCACATTCAGCATTAGTTGACTGCAAGACAAAGACTTCATTCAGTGGCTGAGAAAAGATGTGACCTTGAAATACAGAGTGCTTTGTGTAAGGTGCAAGAAAACATTAATATGGCCGGAATGTTCATTGCAGCCGGAGGTCAGAACCAATCAAAAGAAATGCAAGCTGTTTCATTGTCAGTGTTCATATGGTCAGTGGAAACACTATCATTTATTTCTTTGTCATTGCTGTCATCTGCATCATAAAAGTCAGTTTCAGCTCTGTTAGCAGGTTCTGCAGATTCAGTGATTGATAATGGAGGTGAAGATTTGGTGACAGGTTTTGTGCAAAGCAGTAATGAGCTGAAGGCTGAAATATTATGAGTGTAAGCAGCCTTTATTAGACAGAAAACAAACTGTCATATGAATCAGGACTCTAAAGAAAAGGAAGAGGAAAAAGAAGAGCAAGTGAAAGTACTAGAGTTGCAGTTGGATGGAAAAATACAACAGCTAAAAAGCAGTGTTTGATATGTGGGTGTAGTTAGAATGACTTTATTATCATTTTCACCTCCTTTTTCATTACATTTATTTATATCTTGTGTTTTGTTGTTTCTTGCATTTAAATAAGTAACTGGAAGTAGAATAATTGACATTGAAATTAGTTACTGAAAACTGGTCATTAAAATGTTATTGAAAAGTCATTGAATTTCAGTTCTCCAGATTTGTATGTAAGATCTGGTCTGTGAACCTGTGAACAATCTAGTAGCCATATGCCTGATCAGATTTTGTATTTGAGGTTATATCATCAATCATACCTAAAGGTCAATATACCCAAATATAGAATTAATCCACTTGAGAATAAGCTCACTTTAAATAGACACTGACCTAGGACATGGTGTTAAAACGATTGTGCAAGATATGTAATACTGTTGAAGGTAAACTCATCCTTCTGTTACAGTGATATAAAAACTTTGAAAGAGTAATACTTCTAACCTTTAATATTAGTGGTTCAGGATCTTAAAGAAGGATTTGTTTTGAATATGCAAAGTTTATTCTTGTAATAAAGTTATTTGTTGAAATATGTGTATGTAGATGTGGTTATCTGATAGACAGGTCAGAGGGATTTGTTATTTCTGCTGCTGCTTCTGTTGTAGCATCTTAAATACATCATGTTCTAAATTGCATTATTTATGTATATCACAAACAAGGTTACTCTTTGAAAATGCAAAATTTCAAGTTGCAGTTCCTAAAAGAAAGATTTTTAAAAAATGTCATTTTATCTCCAGTCCTATAGCATCATGTGCAGTAGGATGGACCTTCAATTGTCAGTAATCCAAGAGAATACTAAGAATTTATTCCTCACGCTGCTGTTTGTTCACAGGAAGAAAGTAAGTGATGGAACTGACATCTACACTAGTTGGGTTCAGTGTTGCATTAAGTCTTGTTCAAGACAATGAGCTAGCAGCAAAATTTGCCATAAAGATGATGCTATTTCATAGCTGATTTTGATATGATACCTTGGTTGGCAATAAAGCACTGATACTTAAGAATGCATAGATTAAAGAATCCTTATGTGGAATTGCACATGCACTGCACACTATTTACTATATTTTTTTTTACACATAATATGCACACCAAAATGTATGTGCTAAGTCCTGAGCTTTCAAATGATTCCTAGTCAAGAAGAATTAATGAGGGCATATCCTAGTCCATACTTATGTTGGCATGGTTAATTTTTGATTCATATTGCATGAAATTGGAATATTCTTTTTTTTTAAAATTCTGTTCTAGAGTGCAAAGCTTTTGTTTCAGATTTAACTTTTTCATTTTTTAGGGCAGACAATGATTATGAGAAGCGACTTCCACGAGACATACTTTTTGCCATGTGTAAATATGAGCCAATACAGAAATATGTGAGAAAGTCTGACTATGCTTTCTATCAAGCTTTAGTAGAAGTACTTATTCCTGATGTCCTCAGACCAATACCTAGTAAGTATATATATAATTATAGTGTTAATTTGGATGATTGTTTAATTGAAGATTAACATTATCAAGAAGATGTAAGGATGATCATAGGTGAAAGATTGGAGTATTTACTTTCTTTGTTTTGAAAGGAAGCATTTTTACATTTACTTGTAAAACAAAAAATCTGAAATAGTATATCGGTAAATGAGATTCGTTACATTGGAAAGTAAAGGACCTAAAAACTGGTTATAAAATGTTAATGTAAAATTCTTGAATTAATAAATTTTAAGTGTAAACAGTTATTTGAAATTGGAGGCTGTCTATTCAAAGTCACTGTAACATACAATATCATGAACAACCACATTTGAAGGGGAGGGGGGCACTTTTTAGTGACATCTTGTTATTCATTTATCAGTGAAAACATATTAAAATACTGTTCATTGTACACATTTATCCTGACATGCATAGCAGAACAACCACTGTCATATAAGTTAACCAGTGGATGTAGTTCTTCCTGAATACACGGGGTATTTTCTTGTATTTATTGAATAACATATATTTCATTTTGAGTTTTTAACTCACAATATGAAATACATGTTAGTAATCTGTGGCAAGCAAGTTTTTTTTTATGCTGAAGCATAAGTTATATCGGGTTTTCACCAGAATTCTTATGGTGATTACTTGTTGGTGCTATTAAATGAATAGTGTTGCTTGGATATCTAATGTGACCAACACAGTGATCTTGAAAAGATTGTTGTTTCTACTTCTCCTGAAATGGGTGGTAATGTCCACATGGGTATTTACTAAAAATTTCTTAGAGTGTTTAGTTGATCCCAAGTCAAAATAGTGTTGATATGACATTCAATATGGCCACTGAGACAGCCATATTTAAAACCTAGATTGAAAGTCATATTGACTTTGGGTTTTGCTCAACAACTTTTTATGATATCCAGCTCATTCAAAGGAATGGTGAGTCATAATAATATTGGGTTTTCACCAGAAACTTCTTATGATGTCTGGATGATCCTGAAAAAAAAATAATGTCACTTGGATGTCCATTTTGGCTGACACTGTGGCCATCTTGAAAATCTTTTAATTGTTACTTCTCCTGAATGGATGTTCATTATCAACATAGGGTTTTAAGTCATGATATTTAGTTGGTTTCAAATGAAAATGGTGCCAATATGATGCCGAATATGGCTTTTGTGGCAGCCATCTTGAAATTATCACTGCTTTCTGAATGGAAATTCATATCAGCATAGGGTTTATACAAGACTTCTTATGATTACTTGGTGCTATATAAAATTGTGACATCCTATATGGCCACCACAGCAGCCATTTTGAAAATCTTGTCATTGCTTCTACTCCTCAGTAATTTCTATCAGAAGACTCCTTATAATATCTCGTTGGTTCTAAGTTAAAATGGTGCCAGTCTGAACTCCAGTGGTGACCATTTTGAAATTGTAGTTACTGCTACTCCTGCATGGATGACCATTTTAACATTGGGTTTTCACCAAAGGACTTTGTATGATATTTAATTGGTCCTAAATGAAAATGGTGATGATCTAACATTCAATACGGTCACCATGGTATTGATCACTACCACTCCTGAATGGATGGTCATATTTACATTAGGTTTCATCAAAAGATTTCTAATGATGTCTGTTTTGTGTGAAATGAAAAGTGGTGCCCATCTTCAAAAATGGCTGCCCCAGTTTTTAATTTGAAAATGTTTTTATTATTGAAAAATATTGCACATAAATTCAGCACATGGCAATAACAAAAGGAAATGCTATTGAAATCTGTTTGGTCAGTAGAGAGTTTTATGCCCTTGGAGGGACTCTTGTTTGTACCTGGAATTGCTTTCAGCAATGTTTAGTTGCAAAATTAAGTCGCACCTTATGACAATGACTTGTTTCTCCCATAATAATACATGGTGCTAAGCTATAATAATGTAATTACTGAGGCCATGATTTGAACATACAGAGGTAAATATGCTATTTTGACCTATGCAGAGAACAAAATTAAACTCAAGCATGATCTGATTTTATTTTTTTAATTTTCCTAGGCTCATTAACACAGGCAATACGAAATTTTGCAAAGAGTTTGGAGAATTGGCTGAAGGGGGCTATGACTGGTGTGCCTGAAGAAATGGTAAAAACCAAGGTATGTATTATTTAAATAAAAGTATTTATTATTCACTTCTATAAAATTAGTACAACTGCAGACTTAATTCCATATTTACTTTTTCACAGATTGAAACTTAAGTATGGTTTTCAAGATCAATATTCAACTGGGTTGAAGAAGAAAACATTCTTGTAATTACTGTACATGTGTTTTGTACTTTATTCATAATTTTTTTTTTGTGACACAGTTTAAGAGAAAAAAATTGTAAAGCACTAAAATTACATTGATCTAAAAAGTTCACATGTAGTCTTTGGCATATGAATTGCAAAGTTCACTACCAAAACAAAACCCTAAGCCACCTTGTTTATTACAGTTACATAACTCAGGTTTAAATCTTTACATTATAAATTTAACAATATGCAGTAAGGAGACTAATTTATCTCCTTGTTTATCAATATACCTCGGTTCAAACTGTCTTCAGCCTCAACTAATTAGTTGTATTTACAGAGAATAAATAAGTCTAAGTGTTTATATCTTAGTTTACAGTATGGCAATTCATAACAGTGTTGAAGTACATTATGGAAAAATCATGGTTGCTAGTCATGTTTAGCAAGCAATCGATCATGCCATTGCACAGTAAAGTCGATTCATGCACATTCATTTTGGTCATAAATTACATGGGGTTGCTCATAGCAAGGGTTACTTACTCAGATCCAGTTTTACTGTACTGTACTTTAAACAGTAGTAGAAAATGCTTTTTACAGGAAATCACAATCATTTCAAAAATAATATTTCCAATTTTAATATGAATTCTCCAGTGACATAAAATTAAAATAAAATTCGGAAGAATTAATATTATTTAAAGCAGTAAATGTATGGGAATTGTAAAAGGGACCATACATGTCTCTGGATTTACAATCTTTATCAGTTTTATGTAAATTACTATCACTTCAACCTTCCAAGCCATCAGTGTTCTTAATACCTTTTCTTGTGTAGACTTTATTGGGGTTTAATCTGTCTGTGGTAATGTTCTGAGACTGTGTGTCTCTGATATTTTGTTTTCATTACTACAAAAGATACATGGTTGTAATTGGTCATTTTCATGTACTATGGACATAAGTGCATCATGACGTTTAAAAAAAATTGTTGATGGGATTAGCTTTTGCAGTTTATTAGTGTAACTGTAATTCTGTCTATAAATCTTTTAATTTTTGGCATTTAGCCTGACCTTTAAAGCATAGCAACTATAACTTTCTTAATACATGACTTGGTACTGTATGTCAGCTTAATCTATGTTATAAAGTCTAACATCAATTTATTGACTTTAATGGACTTCTTCTAATCTGATATCAATAGACATTAGAATCCATGAAATTAATATTTCTGTAGGACAGTGTAAATTGTAATTTTTATGTATCAAAAAGTTGCTAGTACCTCACCTCCATTGCTTCCACTGTAAACCAAAATATGAATCCTCCACATCTATCTTGTATTGTTGTCAAAGCTGCAGTCTGTGTTCATGAATCCTGTCGATTACAAGTTATTGAGGGAGAGATGTAGTCATAAATTCCAATTGTGAATAGAGACAGGTAAAGAATGGCAAGATGAAGAAGACTGAATTATTTACTGAGAAAAGTTTAAATTCAGATTTGTTCTTTCAGTTAAATGTTCTGCACAAGTTCACTGTTTAATTTGTTTTCTTCTGCATTCAGCTTGGTGCAGTCAGTGCCTTTGCTCAAACCTTGAGGAGGTATACCTCACTGAATCACCTTGCTCAGGCAGCCAGGGCAGTACTTCAGAATACTTCCCAGATTAATCAGATGTTGACAGATCTCAACAGGGTAGACTTTGCTAATGTGCAGGTATGAAAAAATGATGATTGTTAATATTTCTGTGAAATCTGTCCAATTTTTAAACCCAGCCCATTCTGAATTTTTATCAAAACAAAAGTTCCCCAAATTTGTCCCTGCAGTTCAGATGATACTCTGAACTGCAGGGACCCTCTCCATTCCCATGTATGGTCTACACCCAGTCTAATTTTTTTTTACCATTGGGCAGGTCTCACTTTACTTTCTGTTTGTCCAATTCACCACCACATCGTGCAGGGGCATCTTAATTTAAACATGTTTGTATGACGTTTACTGCCAGGATGCTTATATGTATATTTACACAAAATATTCTTTAACACACAGACAAATAAAACTTGATGTACATGCTACAATCCATATTACAAAACACTATTGGTTTTTCATGCTGTTTGAATAATATTTAGTTCTCCTTGTCATTGTACAAAAAACATGTGATCTGTCATCAAGCATCCATTAGCACAAGTTTGTTATTACTTCTCCTAATGTTCAAGGAGGATTGCCACGAAATGTTTAAAATATGTTCATTCCAGGGTTAGGTTGGTCCTAAATAAAAATGTTGCCCCTTAGACATTCAATATGGTTGCCACTGCAGCCATTTTGAAAATCTTTTAATCACTTCTGCTCCTAAGCAGATGGTCATTCAACAGTTTTTACAAGAAGTCTTTTTATGATGTTTAATTGGTCCAGAATTCAAACGGAGCCATTTGGACATCAGTATTTGCAGCCATGTTGGTCACTGAAAGGTCATAAGTTCAAGTACACAAATTCTGAATGCTATATTACATCACTGGCAAATTCCTCTTTCACAATTTTTAAAATGCTATTGATTTGTCTTTTTTCAGATTTAACATGTTTCTTAGGTTTAACAAAATCAGTCTCCTTTAACATACATGTATTTTAGTTATATAACATCCACAAGTCACATTGATAAAGACTGTTTTACTTAATATTTGGTACCTTGTTTTTTTTTAATATATAAAACTGGTTTGCTGTTTAAGTGTGTATTAAACTATAATGGTTTCAGATTCAGGAAACCCTTCTATTTTCTTGGACATTTATTATAAATAGAAATAAGAAAACTATTCAATGTACATTGCCAAAATGGTCAGAAAAAGAATGTCGAAAATATAAGATATGTAGACAGAGGTCTATGATGGGTCAGTTTCACATAACATGAGCCTTGAACTGCACACATTAATCTGTGTCTCACTTGCTCCTAATGTCACCAGATGTAATCTTTGATCTGAATTTTGTTCCATTTTTTTGTTTTTGTTTTACATGGGTACCCTGTAGTTAATCTTATTAACCGGGTAATTATGAACAGGAGAGTACTCGGAAGTACCTGGAATCCTGTTGACACCTTTACTTATCAGACCTGCCAACCATTATAGTTTGATGATACTAAGTCTTCCTGAAATGACTCTTAAATTGCATTCTTACAAAATAATTAAAAAATATAAAAAATATCATTATTATCAAAAATTGTAGGTATTTAATCCAGATCTGGGTTTCATATTAGATCCAGTGAATTTTGTCAGGGACCCAGTCTAACTTTATAGCAGTACCTCAGATGCTTTAAACTGCCCATATTATTTATGCAAAACACCTGCATTATTAAACTTTTGCTTAGAAAGCATTTTCTCAACATGATGTCCAATGAATAACACATTACAGAGAAAAAGGACAATAAGCCTCTTAAAAGCTTGTATCTGATTCTTGGGAGTGGGTTGGGAGGGCTTGAAAGGCAACAGTTACTTTTGTTTGGACATCATATGTTGATTTGGGTATGTATCATAGTGGGAGAGATGATAGTCACTGCCACATGAAGTTAAAAATAAACCTAAAGATTATGTCATGTTGGAAGAATAGGACAATTGAAAGTTATGGGGAGAAACTAGCCCTTTTTTTTAACAAATGAGGAGAGGTGGTTTTGAAATATAGGGTGGATTTAACAAAGAAATAAGAGTTCTTCTAAATATGACATAGTTTTTGTATGTTTTGTTGACATTTATAGATTTTTTAGAAATTAGTTAATTCTGCTCTCATGTTCTATAATAGTCCCTGCACAAAGTGAATAGATGACCTGTTACATAGTAAATAATTGTATACTGTATTGATATGTCTGAATTGTGCACAGGAACAAGCATCCTGGGTGTGTCAGTGTGAAGATGGGATGGTGCAACAGCTGGAACAAGATTTCAAGAGGACATTACAGCAGCAGAACTCCTTGGAGCAGTGGGCCATATGGCTGGAGGGAGTTGTCAACCAAGTCCTGAAACCCCATGAAGGGAGTTCAAACTTTCCAAAGGCAGCTAGACAGTTTTTGCTTAAGTGGTCTTTTTACAGGTAAATACTAGGAGACCTATAAAATTGTTTTCTGAATCTTACACAGAAGAAAGTGTCATCATACCACTTCCCACACCCACATTGCTTAAATTGAAATAGTTCTTATGTGTTGACAGCATGATTATCATGCTTGCTCTGCTTGTTCATTAACACTACAGTAGAACTTGTTTTGAAAGAAGTGCTTCTGCAAAAACATGGTGTCAAGACAGGTAATCTCTCAGGACAGGTAGTTTTTTTTATAGCAGTTGTGTTTCAGGACAGTTTTTTACAGTGTAATAATTTTTTATGCATCTCATGAGAAGGATGACAGGAATTGCATTTAATTGAAATCTAAGCAGTGAAAGGTTACGGTATTTTCAATAGTTTATTTGATTTACTCAGTTTTGTGCAATTTTTTTCTTGACAACATGGGAATAAATCTCCAATTCAAGTGCAAGGTACTTTTGAAGATTCAAAGAATTGTTTTGATATATGTATACAACCTCTCACATGATATAATATTGTAATTGGGTCCATGATTGCCAGTCATGTTTTGCACTGAATCTTTATGTGACCTTAAAGATCAAAAACTTGGTGAAAGTGTTAATGTTTTTGTGAAAGCGGTAGAGGTGCACATGGATGAAGATTCAAAACCAATATATTGGTAGGTCAGTATCTATAAATAATCATTAAAATGGAGCATTTTGTTTTTATTAATACCTTGGTTTCAAATCATGTTCTGAGTTTGTTAAGTGAATGCTCTAGTGAGCCAAAATCCTCTCAAAATATTGCTATTTTCTTCGTTTCTTTATTTCAAAACTTGCATTTACACTATGGAAGACACAAACAAGAATAGTTTTTACACCTCTTTTGGTCTTGTTCCTGTATTATAACTGATCTTGAAATTTCCTCAATGGAAAAAATTCCCTGCATGTGCATGATGGAAAATTCCCTTCATTTATGGTATAGAAAAATTCCCTTTATCATGTATGGTAACATTGTATCACTACTTCATGTATGGTAACCTTGTATCGCTAATTATTGTTACTATGTCAACTTGCTCACATAGCTCACTCTGATTTTATGCAATGTTGACTTTGTCCATTGCAAGCCAGATGTGACAGTCAAATCCTTAAGGATTATTGAACTGGGTGTGTGTGGGTGTGATACAATATGCATACAAACAGCAAAAAAAATAACTTTCTACAAGGTTATAAAACAGTGCAAACAGCCTATATTGGATTATGCAGTAGCTGATCTTCATAGTCAGGTTGGTAAGTTTAAAAACCACTCATTTAAGTCATTTATTTTTTGCCACTTGAAGGACCAACTACTGCATGCACAGAAAAACTTAAATTTGATTGGCATGATATGGATGCAGATTGAAATTTTTGATTTGTACTTGGCTCAATTTGAATTTCATATAACATAGTACAATAGTTGATAGCATGTGGAGGCAGTACACTAATGCAGGCTGCAGTAGAAAACAATGCCAGCTTGAATAAATTTGCTTCATAAGTCTTTAAAATAATTATTATTGGAAGAAAGATGTTTATTTATTTGAAAGTTTTGATAAGGTCAGTGTCATAAACATGCTATATTCAGATTGTGTTTTAATGAAGGGAACTGTATGTATGGAGAGCTGTAGTTGCCTTTGTATGCTTGTTAAGAAACTTCTTTATTGTATATGTTTCAGTTCGATGGTCATACGTGACTTGACCTTAAGAAGTGCTGCAAGCTTTGGGTCCTTCCATCTTATTCGCCTGCTGTATGACGAGTACATGTTTTACCTGGTTGAGCATAAAGTGGCAGCAGCAACTGGCGAAACTCCCATTGCAGTTATGGGCGAGGTTAGACAGGTAGATAGTAGTAGTTGCTTTGTAGCATGCCCTTAGTACAGGAAACCTTGTCTCTTCCAGGCATTTGAGATGTTTCAAAATATTTCATCAATAATTATTTTTAGAATCAAACATATAAATGCATATTTGAAAAACATTCTTTTCATAAATTTGCATCAGATTTTTTCTTTTATTCTTTATAGAAAGAAATAATTATGAACTTCAGGTTCATTAATTTATTTTAGTTTGATTTTGTAGTGTGTAATTTAATTAAAAATATGGCAGATCAAGTTACAGAATTGTCCTCCATCGGGGACTTTAATTTATTCAGATATTTAAAAAAGATAGAAAAGATTGCCTAGTTCTGTAGTGGCTGTATTTGACAAGGTTTACTGCTGTGCTTGTAATGATTTTACCTATATACCCTGCCTGACTTCCCCCTCTTCTGATGCTGGGTGGTGGAAATTATAGATATCACTCTGTAATCATTTGCTAAAGAAGCATAACTAATTTGAAAAGGTAAGGTCCAGTTAAGGCCCTAAATTGATTACTTTTCCATGATTTGTCCATACATTTTTACATTGCTTATAAGTACCATAGCTCTGGAACCCTTGCATGTCATTTGATGTCAGTTGGCGGGTGAATTACATCTTACATGTAAATGCATCTTTAAAAGTTTAGTCGTTTTAGGGACACCTTTGCCAAAGTTTTTGCCATTTTGTTTTTCATTTTTAAATCTCCACTACAGCTGATCATTTTAACCAGCATAGTTTAGAAACTGTAAAAATATTATGAAATAGTTTGGTGTATACTTGTATTGGCACAGAGACCTAGATATGTATTGTATGATACTTGTCACATCATCTCAATTCTGTATAGTGTTATGGTACTTAGTAATATTCTTTATATCTTCACATGGATGTTGTTTGTAACCAACATATTTCAAGAAAGATCAAACATGTTCTGATGCAGTTTGTCTTATAGACCCCAAATACTTTTTAGTTTTACTGGTCATAGACAAGAATAAATGATAGGATAACTGTTGTCCATCATCTCTCTGTTCCATAGTAGTTTTTGTATTGCTACTTTAAAACCACTTAGAGAATTGCCATGAAACTTTGCACACACTATCACACATATTTTCATCCCATTGTATAAGTTGATCCTCAGTAAAAATGGTACCTCTTGGACATCAAATATTGAGGCCATATTCAAACTCGTATCACAACTCCTCATGAATGGTCATATCAATATGGGTTTTTCAATAAAATGCTTGGTTGGTTGATTCTGAATGGAAATGATGCCAATCTGACTTTCAATAAGGAAACTATCTTGAAAATTATTGTTATTGCTACTCTTTAATGGGAAGTCAGATTTCAATGGGATTTTCACCAGAAGACTTGGGTGGCGCTCTACAGGTTTGTATTTTGCATAGGGTTAGAA